>JAOYND010107997.1:0-10532 GCA_025802135.1 Lagerstroemia fauriei | reverse complement strand
GATAGGGCTTCTGGTCTTGTTTGATTTTGTCTAGTCTTTTGGCAGTAATATCTTTTAGACTTGTGTGTCTTTGACCTATTTTGAGATTAAAATGTCCAGTTTGGCGAATAACCTGCCTCATAATCCTGGTGTGTTTGGTGGAAAAATTCTAGAGATAGTTGTACTTGATGATGGAGCTAATTTTTTGAATTTACATAAAGTTTTGATTGGAAAATTGATTTATTGGAAAGAAATAAATAGAAGAACTCTTTTGAGTGTGCTTAAATGGGTTGGTTTGACGTTGGAGAGGTACAGATTTCCATTTTGAAGAAAAACAAATTTATGTTTGTTTTTAAGGAGAGTAGAGGAGTGGATAAAGTACTGAGAGAGTCTCTGTTGATATTACAACTGGTATGATTTAATGACCCATTTCCGACTTGAAAATCTGAGTTTTAGGTCATTCTTCACATGGTTAGAGCATAATTGCATATCATTTTAAGTGGGGAGTCAATTTTTATGTTCATTATGAATTAGATACTGCTGAAAGTTGCTTAATGTGCAGGCAATGGAAAGAAAATGTGCGAAAAGACAAAGACATGGCTTGCACGAGGATGCAATGTCTGATACAGTAACTTTAAGAAGAAATTTTTCACTCTCTGCAGGATAAATATGGCAGATAAAATATCATTGGAAGCTCGTCAAGTCAAGATTCCAATGCATCAAACGGATCAAAAATCGGAGTCGAGACGATGGCCAAATAAAGGAAACTACGCTCAGAACAGAGCGACCGCGGTCCATAGACCGCGATCTACTGAGACGATTCAGCGAAGAAAACTCAGACAACTTGGCAAAATGGTGGGACCCACAACCTCCTATCCCACACTGAGAGAAAACCAAGGTTGGAAGAAGTGCAAATACTCTATAAATAGTGGTGCAACCCCAACAACAACATATATACACAAGAGAGAAGAACAAGGGCAACAATTGTAGAGCAACAAGGAAGGGCCGTGCTACAACACGTAGGGTTGGGATCGGGAGATTCGATGTCACCCTTATCTAGAGTTTATTCTATCCCTTTTTCTTCTTGTTTTTATAATATGTTCTCTCTTTTAACTCTTGTAATTTATTCAGTTATGTTGACTTAAACCCCTAGATTCCTAGGGGATCAATGGAACCCTTTTGATGTTTTAAGTATAGTCTTTTCTCTCATACGTATGATTCTGTCGAGGTACGCCTCCTAGGTGTTATTTATGTATTTCTTGTTCTTCATGCTTTCTTTTGGCCTGATCAACCACGAGAATGATGAGATTGAGAGGAGCCTCGAGAGAGGGAATCGAAATTATGCTAGATATTGCATAACCTAGGTTAACTTATGCCGAGAGGTGAGGTTATTCGTGCGAGCTTATCAAGAGATGGTAAGCACCCTAGATAGCCAATTAGGGTTGGATCAATTGACCTTTCAACATTAATCGCCTAGAGATAGAGTGGATTAGTGTCTTCCGCTTAGTTACATTCGTATATCATCGAGAGGTGCTTACGATGGTAGTGGGGAAACCCTAGAACCCTAGATTAATAACATGACATAATTAATTGTTTGAGAGAAGGATGATTGCTTAAAACTAGAATTGGTGTAGTTGTGAACCTTAGGAGTTTGTTAATTGATAGATTTTTGTTTGCTTACTTTCTGTCTTTTCAGTTACATGCACTTTACTCAACTTATTTAACTTACTTTGCTTGGATACAATCGTGCCAATTTTAGTGGTTAGTAGTGAATTGGAACGAGTCATCGTGGGAACGATACTCTACTCACTCTGTATTACTTGTTGGCGATACGTATACTTACGGGCATTATTTACGCAAAAAGTTTTTAGCGCCGTTGCCGGGGACTCTTTTCTAGCTTGTCTACTAACCCTAATACCAAGCGGTTGTTCTTCGACCAAGTTCTTTTTCTATTTTTTTTTGCTTCAATTGTAATACTTCTTTTCTTTATGTTATTTTCTTCTTTTTATCTTTTGTTTGTTTTTCTTTCCTTTGTGACATATATTTTAATTTTACCTTTTGATAGATCTTTTTATGAGATGGAAGAGAACTTTAATTGGTTTGATGGACCTTTTCAAGATGCAAGATATAATCAGTTTAAAGAAAATTATTGCCTCTCATGTTTTTATTGTGGAAAATTTCACCTACCTAATAATTGTCCTTATTATGATAAATCGGTGAATTATTTTGATGATAACTCATGCAATGGCTTGTCCTATGATGTGCAAGAAAGATGGAGCACTTGCCCCAACGATGAGTGGAGGAATCAACAAACATGGCAATCAGAGTGGAACAATACTTCAAACTTCCATCGGCAACATTATGACCAAGATTCTTCTTCTAGGCTCGAAGAGGCACTCAACAATTTTGTCAACTCCTCACAAAGTCTTCAACAACAAGTTTTTAAAGAACAACAAGTTTCGGATCGTCGTGCTAGGCTTGAAGAAACTTTAATTAGTTTCATGAATTCCTCTCAAGCTACTAATGTTGCTGTTCAAGCCAATTCTAATCAACTTGCTATCATACAATTGCAGATGCGCAATATGAAGATTCAATTAGGCCAACTAGCTCAAGCCCTCAATTCCCAACCTCAAGAAGTCTCGTTGAGCGACATGAAGATCAATCCACAAGAACAAGGCAGCGATTTAGAGGAGATGATCACTTTTTGGAGCAATTTAGAGTTAGAGGACGAGGAAAAAGTAGATGGAATCAAGATACAAAGCGAAGAATTCTCAAGGGAAGAGGAGAATGATACCACTAGCAAATCAATGTATGAGGTGGATGTGGATATGACTCCACCAACACCAAAAAGTGGAATATGTGAAGAAGCCATAGAAGTACAATGTTGCAACTCCGACACCTCTATCGATCCTATAGCCAATCCTACACAAGGTAATGAGAATTTATTCATTGAAAATCATTTACCTAATGTTTGTTTTAACATGATGACAGACGAGGCTTGGATATTTGATAAGCCAAAAGAGCACATGGATTTTCTTGGCATCTCCCATTGGTTAGAGCCTAATCAAATACCGATGAAGCAATTAGTTCTTTTGGAAGTATTGCAATCCTCCAAATCAACAAAGGGAGCATATGAGCCACCACCAAGGCACCAACAATTCCACAAATATATCAATTACCTTGGAGGATTATTGAACCTTCTTCATCAAGAGTTAAAAGAGAGAGTCTATCAACTAAAGAAGATGATCAAGTGGCAAACAAGAAAGCAGCGAGAGCTAGTTCATCGGGGAGGATGCCTACTTCATTCTAGGGGATTATTCTACCTCTCCTTTAACTGTTATTATATTATTTTAATGATAATTCCTGGATTAGGTTTAGGGGGAATTATGCCTTGTTGCCTTGATTTTCTTTTCCTTTCTCTAAATGCCTTTTGTTGTTTCATGTGTTTTTATCGCATTTAGGAAACATGGACCGAGTTGCCGAAAGCAGAACGAAACAGCAAAACAGAGGACAAGAGACTGCGGTCTATTCCAACGGTTCCCCCGGGGAATGAACTGTGATCCTCTAGTAGCACCACACTAGAAGGGCAAGTTTCATCTCCCACTCTTATTTTACATTGAGGACAATGCTTAGTCTAGATTTGGGGGGTGTAAGTGCCTTGATTGTGTGGATTCTCTAATTAGTTGTTAGCTTTCTCGTGCAACCCGGTCTGTGTGTTAGAAGTAGACTTGTATTTAGATAGTAGTTGCATGGTGTGATTTCTTTGATAAAAATTTTAAAAAAAAAATTTGTCTTTTGAAAACCAGTTGGTCCTTGTTCTATGATGATTACAAATGGCTTAAAATTCGGAACATGATTGGATTTGAGATTGCAACGACCTTAGGACATGTCTTAGAAATTTGTCAGGATGCCCAAACCCCATTATTTTCACGACACTCTTGCATTAGGGATAGCTTAAAATGTCCCTTGAAACTGCTTGGTTGTATGGCTCACATGAGAATGGGCAGGAACATGAACATGGATATCCTACTAAAGGCAAATAGAGAAACAAAAAGAATTTTAAAAATTTGAAAAAATAGTCTGATGCATGAGCTAGTAAAAGAAGAATTATACGAGTTGCATTTATGTGAGCTGAATTGAAAGATGTGCCAAGGCTCTGAGCACCATTGTACGGGCTTGAGTGGCATTTAGTGTGAAAACATACGCAATAAGGCCCAGCATGTGCTTGTAGTGGAAAAGATAGTGCAATGGGCGAAACTCGATGATAGATCCGTAGGGGTATCTTAAAACCTAATGCCTTGGACCAACTGGGACGTGAACCATTGATTGATTCCTCGCTACATGGGCCTAGCTTTTTGGACGAGACACCCAGAGTCGTGCACCACCAAAGAGTGATAAAGAAGCAAGCTAAATTATCAAGGGCAATGTCTAAGTAATTGTTTGAGTCTCTTGATTGTTTGCTTGACCAACAGAGCTACTGATTGGGTGCTTGAACTATTTTAAGAGAGTTTTGCACTAACACCGCACGGTTAAGGGCTGAGCTTTTAATTTAACATCCTAAAGTGGAAGCATTCAAAGTGAAGAATGTGTGACGAGTGACAAGCCATTCCTGAGAATGTTTTGGGACTGATTTGGTTTAAATCTTTTGGTTGCATGTTCTTAATTTTTGGTCGGGACCAGCAAAAGTCTAGGTTTGGGGCTGTGTTGATATTACAATTGGTATGATTTAATGACCTATTCCCCACTTGGAAATCTGAGTTTTAGGTCATTCTTCACATGGTTAGAGCATAATTGCATATCATTTTAAGTGGGGAGTCAATTATAATTTTCATTATGAATTAGATACTGCTGGAAGTTGTTTAATGTGTAGGCAATGGAAAGAAGATGTGCGGAAAGACGAAGACATGGCTTGCACGAGGATACAATGTCTGATACAGCAACTTTAAGAAGAAATTTCTCACACTCTCTGCAGGATAAATATGACAGATAAGATATCATTGGAAAACTCGTTGAGACAGGATTCCAACACATCAAACGGATCACAAATCGGAGTCGAGAAGAGAAAGTTATGGCCAAATAAAGGAAACTGCACGCAAAACAGAGCGACCTCGGTCTACTGAGAGAATTCAGCGAAGAAAACTCAGACAATTGGGCAAAATGGTGGGACCCACAACTTCCTATCCCACACTGATTAAACCAAGGTTGGAGGAAGTGCAAATGCTCTATAAATAGTGGTACAACCCTAACAACAACATATATACACAAGAGAGAAGAACAAGGGCAACAATTGTAGAGCAAGAAGGAAGGGTCGTGCTACAAATCATAGGTCGGGATTGGGAGATTTGACTTCACCCTTATCTAGAGTTTATTCTATCCATTTTTCTTCTTGTTTTTATAATATGTTATCTCTTTTAACTCTTGTAATTTATTTTGTTATGTTGACTTAAACCCCTAGATTCCTAGGGGGATCAATGGAACCTTTTTGATATTTTAAGTAAAGTCTTTTCTCTCATACGTATGATTTTGTCGTGGTACGCCTCCTAGGTGTTATTTATGTATTTCTTGTTTTTCTTGCTTTCTTTTGGCCTGATCAACCACGAGAATGATATTGAGATTGAGAGAAGTCTCGAGAGATGGAATCGAAATTACGCTAGATATTGGATCAATTGACCTTTCAACATTAATCGCCTAGAGATAGAGTGGATTAGTATCTTTCGCTTAGGTACATTCTTATGACATCGAGAGGTGCTTACGATGGTAGTGGGGAAACCCTAGAGCCCTAGGTTAATAACATGACATAATTAATTATTTGAGAGAGGGATGATTGCTTAAAACTAGAATTGGTGAAGTTGTGAACCTTAGGAGCTTGTTAATTGATAGATTTTTGTTTGCTTACTTTCTGTCTTTTCAGTTACATGCACTCTACTCAACTTATTTAACTTACTTGGCTTGGACACAATCGTACCAATTTTATTGCTTAGTAGTGAATTGGAACGAGTCATCGTGGGAACGATACTCTACTTACTCTGTATTACTTGTTGACGATATGTATACTTGCGGGCATTATTTACGCAACAGTCTCAAAGGACTATAAATGGTAATTGGCTTGTGCTTAGGAAATGGTGCCGAAGCAAACTTTGGAGGGGGTAGAAGTTCATGCAAATCCTTGTTGGGTGCAAATTCATGGTCTAGCTCTAGAAATGATGAATGCTAGGAATGGGCAAATTTTGGGAAGTAAGCTTGGTCAGGTTTTAGATGTAGAAGCTGGCAAAAATTGTGATGGTTTTAGAAGTTTCATTCGAGTTAGGGTGGAAATGGATGCTAATATGCCTCTTAGGAAAGGCTTGTAGGCTGGGGAGAAGAATAAGGAGGCGGTTTGGGTAGATTTTAAGTAAGAGAAATTGGGGGATTTTTGTTACATTTGTGAGAGATTAGATCATATTGACAAAGGCTGTCAATTTTTGGGCAAAGAAGCAGTTAAAAGAGAGTTTGGGCCTAAAATGAAAGCCACTCAAGTTCGGAGAGGTAATACTGTTCTTAACCAGCAACTTAGGAAGAGTGGTGATAAAGAAAGTAAGAGTACCAAATAGAATGTGCATACAAGGAATAGAGATGTGGATTCAAAGTTTTCTTTTGTTTCTTACAGTAAGAATGGTATGAGAGATTCTAATGTAGTTAGAAGGGAAGCAGAGGTTGAAAAGGTGTCAAATGAGGGTGGAGAAGGTGTCTGTGTGTGAGGATTTTGGAGTAGGCTCTAGTAGTATAGTTAAGGAAACTGTGAGTGAGAGCCCTTAGAGGAACAAGGGAACAATGATGCTGATTAGCTGGAATTGTGAAGGATTGGGTCCTTCCTTGATAGTTAGAGCCCTTAGAGGACTTATTAGGAAATATAGGCCTATTATTTTCTTCTTAATGGAAACAAAAAATAGTATGAAAAGCCTTGAGAAAATAAGAAATAGACTAGGTTTTTCTGATTGTTTGTATAAAGATCCTGTTGACTTAGGTGGAGGCTTAGCTTTATGGTGGAACAAGGAGGTGGATGTAGATGTTAGATTTATTTGTTCCAATTTTATAGATACTAAAATTAGATTTGTCAATAATAATAAAGTGTGTCATGTCACTTGGGTCCATGCTAATCCTAACTTTCATATGAGATTGGAAAATTTGAAGAAGCTTGGGAGCTTAGTAGAGCTTGGTGATTTAGCTTGGATGTGCATAGGTGATTTCAATGATATAACGGATCAGTCTAAGAAAGGTGGGGGTAGACTTAAGGATTTTAGGAATATTAGGGAGTTTCAAAATCTTGTGAATGATTTGCATCTGGTTAATCCTGGTTTTAATGGCCCTCAATTTACATCGTGCAATAATAGGCATGGGGAGGATAGGGTCAAAGAGAGATTGGATAAAGCTCTAATAAACACTATTTGGAGAGCAAGTTTTCCTAATAGTTAGGTTATTCATGAACCTAGTGTTGGATCAGATCACTCCCCTGTCATTGTTGATATTGAGTGGAAGGATGAGAAGGGCAAGAAGGGTTCAAATTTGAAAATACATGGACTGCTAGTAGTGAGTGTGAGAATGTAGTTAGAGGCTTTGGAACAGAGATAAATATGAGGGTTTGAGTCAGATTAGAATCAAATTGTTTAATTGCAGCAAAGCTTTGATGAAGTGGAGTAGGAATTTTTATCCAAATAATACTAGGAGGATTGAGGAGTTGAAGGATTTGTTGGCTAAGGAAAATGATAAGAATCCTTCTGATAATGATTTGGATTTTGAAGAAGAGCTGACTGGTGAAATTGCTGATCTGTGGTATAATGAGGAAGTTTATTGGCAACAGAGGCAAGAATAAATTGGCTGAATTTTTGTGACAAAAACACAAGCTTTTTTCATCATTGCACACTCCAAAGAAGAGCAAGAAATAAAATTGTTCAGATCCAAAATTTACATGGCCAATGGTTGGAAAAATAAGAAGAGCTTCAATGTGCTTTTATTGAATTTTTTCAAAAGCTTTTTTGCAAGAGTGTTGTTGAGGATCAATATGAGGCTTTATTAAATGTTAAATTTGTTGTTTTTGATGAAATGAATTGCTGAAGTCACTAAAGAAGAGGTTACTAATGCTGTTTTTCAATTGGGTGCATTTAAAGCTCCTGGTCCTGATGGCTTCTCTGGAGTTTTTTATTAGACATACTGAGATATTATTGGTGAGGAGATTTGTCAGGTTGTGATCAATTTTTTCAAAACAGGTCACTTGCCTAGTTCTTTTAATTTCATGGAGATAGTTTTAATTCCTAAGGTGCAGTGTCCTAAAAGTCTTGCTCAATTTCGACCCATTAGTCTTTGTAATTTTCTGTACAAAATCATTTCAAAATTTCTGGTTAATAGGTTGAAGCCCTATCTTTCTTCTCGTCTCTCAAGAGCAAAGCACTTTTGTTCTTGGGAGGTTTATTCATGATAACTTTGTGGCAGCTCATGAGGTTTTCCATTACTTGAGAGGCAGGAAGAGAGGAAAGAGAGAAGCGTGTGCATTAAAAATAGATATGGTCAAAGCTTATGATAGGGTTGAGTGGAGTTTTCTTAAGAAATGATGCTTAAAATGGGTTTTTGTGTGAGATGGGTGGCTTGGATTATGGAGTGCATAACCTCTGTCACTTACTATGTGAATGTCAACGGGAAGATTGCTGGTGCGTTGAGACCAATTAGAGGGATTAGACAAGGGGATCCTCTATCTCCTTATCTTTTCATTCTGGTAGCTAAGGCTTTGTCTTTAATGGTATCTGGTGATGTGCAACAGGGGAGGCTGAGAGGGATTAAATGAGGAGGAATTGCCCTAGTGTTTCCCATTTGTTCTTTGCTAATGATTCCACTTTCTTCTTAAATGCTACTCTAGAAAATGCAGAGGTGCTAAGAGATATATTGAGGAATTATTGTGCTGCTTCTAGTCAGGATGTCAACTTGAACAAAAGCTCGATTTTCTTCAGTAGTAATACAAGAAGGAGACTAGGGCTAGCATCTGCAGCCGTTTTAGTATTGATCCAGTTTTGACACCAGGGAATTATTTGGGCTTGCCTACTGAATGAGGTAAGTCTAAAGCTGAAGCTCTTGGGTACGTGAAGCATAAAGTTCTATCAAAATTGACGGGCTGGAAGAAACAACTTTTGTCTCAATCTGGTAAAGAAGTTTTGGTTAAAGCAATAGCTACTGCAGTACCTACCTATGCAATGAGTTGTTTTAAGTTTTGTAAGAAGCGGTGTAAAGAAGTTAATGCTGCTATTGCTACTTATTGGTGGGGACAGAAAGATGAGGAGAGGAGAATTCATTGGAAGAGCCAGGATGAGTTAATGGATCCAAAAGGGCAAGGAGGAATGGGTTTTTGAGATCTGGTTGATTTCAACATGGCTCTTTTAACTAAAATGGCTTGAAGGGTTTTCAATAATCCTGAGGCTTGTCGGTCACAATTCTTAAAGGACTGTACTTTCCTAGTGATGATTTCTTAAATGCTAGGAAGGGTGCACGTGCCTCTTGGTGTTGGAGTAGTATTTGGGAGGCAAAACTGGTTTTCTTGCGGGGTGCCAGGTGGCAGATAGGGGATGGTAAAACAGTGGATATATGGGATGATGCTTGGATTCCTGGATGCATGGATGGAAGACTACATGTGCTAGATGGATGTGGCAAATTAGCTGAGGGTAAGGTTCATCAGCCGATTGATAGAGGAAGAATGGAATGGAAACTTGACAAGTTGAAAGCCTGTGTTAGCAATGAGGGAATTAAGGCAATTCAGTGCATACCTATTTTGTTGAGAGATCCTCTTGATAGATTGCTTTGGCCTTTTGAGAAATCTGGAGAGCTTACTGTTAGATTTGCATATAACTTTATCAGATCTAACAAGAACAAGATGGTGACTTAAAAGGCTTCCTCCTCTGCAGTGGTTGAGCAGAAAACAAAGAATGGCATATGGGCTGTTAATTGTGCTCCAAAGATTAAAAATTTCTTGTGGAGAGCTTTGTGATGATCTTGTGGCTACCTTTTCCAATCTAAGAAGGAGGAAGGTGTTAAATTGTAACTGCTGTAGCTTTTGTGATGAAGAGGAAACTATAGAACATGCTCTACTTCTTTGTGAATGGACAAGGGGAGTGTGGTTTGTAAGCTTGGGTTGTTTTATAAATAAATCCGTTATTAAAAAGCTTGATGAGTGGTTGCAGAATGGTTTCTTTGCATGTGGACTGAAGGGTTCAGATACGCAAGATTGTTTGACAAGAGTTGCTTTTACTCTTTGGCATATTTGGACGGAAAGAAACACAGCTGTTTTTGAAAAGAAACTCCCTAATCCTGACGATGTTTTGAGGAAGATTAGAAGGGATATGAAGGAGTTTATGCAATTCTCAATGAAGTTTGGAGGTGAAGCAGTGAAGAGGTTTAAGATTCATAAAGATCATGTTCCCTCTGTATGGAGTAAACTTGATGAAGCGTGGATCAAAATTAATTCTGATGCAACTTTTAATAAGAAGTTGGATGTTGCAGGTCTAGGGTATTTGGCAAGGAATTTTGAAGCTCAT
>JAOYND010107787.1:0-10537 GCA_025802135.1 Lagerstroemia fauriei | reverse complement strand
CTTCTTCTTCAGCTTCATTGCCACTTGGCTGCATCTCTCTCCTCCCTCGATGGCAGGCTGGTTAAAAAATATCTACTCGCCGTTGCTGTGGCAATTAACATCTAGGATTTCAAGGCCCGATATCACCCTTATTTCTATTTCGCGTGTCATCCTCTCCATTTCTCTCTCTCTCTAAACCGACGCTATTTCTCTCCCATCAATGTGTTCTCTGTGATGTTGTGACTTTCGAGAGAGGGAGGATGCTACCATTTATAAATAGCACAATTTAAAAATTTGATTAGTTACAAATGGTAAAAGAGTAATTTCATTTGTCTGAAAATAAAAACTAATATTAAGTACATATAGATTAAAAAAAGTCCACATCAACGGCACATCAAATTAAACTAAAGATATTAATTCTAAGTCAACTCAAATTAATGGAAGTTTAAGGAGTTGACTGACGTTTTAACAGATGAGTAGGATTTTAATTTGCCATTTTAAAATATGGAGGACTCATATAAAGAAGTGAAAAAAATATATACAACACTTGATGCCTTTTTCTCATTTAGAAGTTTGCAAGCCCTAAGTATTCCCCATTCAGTATCTTTTTTGAGTTGTAAATGATATTTAATAAATTTTACAAATTAGAAAACTTCCTTCTTTAAGAAATATCCTCTGAGTTACATATAAGAATTGAGATATTCCAATGAAGTAGAAAACTTCTTGGATGACGATTCATGGTCAGATCCTATCGTTATAGCATGGTGCCACAGCACAACTGAGCAGAAAAAGGGTGAGAGTATCTTGTGTCATGGCATGGTGACCTCAATGGTGAATCCTAACTCACGTGTTGTAGCATGACCTATCAGAGGCTTCATGAGACTCGATGCAACACACTTTACCCACGTCAAGGCACCAACCTTCTCCTTGCTTCCTCCATAAATTCTACCTCCTTCTTCCAATCTCCAGGCATCCAGCTTAATGCAGATACTCTCAATAAATCCCCATCTTTACTCGCATTCAACCAAACTAAATGTTGATCTTCTATCATCAGCTCTACCACAGCCCTTCATTGGCTTCATCTCAATGCATGCAATTGCAAACCCAATCCAGATCCCTTGAACTTCTCCAAGGTGTTAGGCCTCCTCAACTTTTAAAACATCCTCCTCAAGGCTAAGCTTTTATTTGTAAAACTGAAAATGCATGTTGAACCATGCGCTTTTAAAAAGACTAGTGTAGAGACCCGCGCTTTGCTGCGGACGAAGTCGAATGGTGAAGAATGCAAATATTTTTTCCAGCAGAAAGTAAAATCTGATAACTACAGCAACAGTAAAAGCAATCTTGTAGTTTTGTGAGTTCTTCGAAAAAAAATATTTACTGTGACGCTACTATAGAAGTGATCAAAAGAATTGATAACTAAAGCAAACACAAAAGCAATCTTGCAGTTCTGAGTTCTTTGGAACAAAATATTAAGTACTGTGACCCTACTATAGAAGCAGTGATCAAAAGACAAAATATTCTTTGAAACACGCCTTCCTCAGCCTGTAATCCTCCTCCCCTATCTTCACAATCCTATAAGAGATGTTAGAACATTTGCAATAAATAAAAGCATACAAATAATATAAATATAAATTTTTCAATTTAGCAAGAACAATGCAGCATACAAATTTTGTGGCATGTTGTTCAGTGCAATATTTCAATCAAGAAATAACCATGGCACAAAATCCAGTCACATGGAAAGGGAATGAACTTCCATACTCATGTGCATATTTTGCGTGTACATATTTCGTGCAATATTTTGCGTATATAATTTGTTCAGTTACAAAATTAAGGTTATACTTAAGAGGTGCAGAAAGGGGATGAACTTCCATACTCAGCTAGACAACATCATTTCTCTCTCTAATGAATAGTTGGTATGAAAGCTTCCATGTGGTTCCAACAGGACAATCTAGTTATGCAAACATGGAAAGGTTGATTAAAAGAGAAAGCAAAATTAAATATAAATTAAAAAATTAAAAAAATTATGTCAGTTATGCTATTACCCTTTGCTACTATTCAAGAAAAAAGTGCTTTGCCTACTGCACATTATATCAACATTTGATGTGTTCAACTTAAGCACATAAAAAGAAGTCATTTAGTTTGATTGAACGATATAATAACACAACATTGATTAGCAATTTTTAACTCAGCCATTTCATCGAACACCTGTGGACTAAATGAAGTTTCAGAGAAACATACGAATTTGGTATGAGAAATCCACTCTCTATTGGTTGAATCGAGTATCAGACACATCCGCGTTGCTTGGGAGAAGTTGACATGACAATCTCACATCATCATCATGCTCAATTCATCCAGAATTGAATTAGAATAAAGGACAAAGAAGAACTTACACTATCAGGCGGACAGAGAGATTCGAACACGGACGACCAGGGATAAGGCTAACCGACAGCTGGAGTAAGAGAAACTGTGATGATTAACCTAGAGGTGCTGAGCAGAAGAGGCTGAGATGCAGCTGAAGAAAAAACAGAACACGTAAGAGCAAAGGTTAAGATGCGTAGAGAGGAGAAAATTGATAATACATTATATTATAACCAATGAAAAGGGGCCACAAACATACCAATTATGAATTTCAGCAGATTAAGAACTGATGAAATGATACGTACTCAAACCAGAAATAGGAAGATTGACAAGGGAAACAAGGGAAATGGCAGAATTAGGGAGTCAAGAAGAAGAGATAGAGAGATACTAGAGAGAAGAAGGATTATTCATTTCCATGGCTGCCAAAATATAGAGCCCTTCCCTTTTATAGATCTAGCATCAACCACCACTCTAACAACCTCATCAATTCTCTAATTGTTTACAACAATTTCTATCTTTATCTTTAATACATAACAATACCCTTCCCTTCAAGAAACCTTGCCCGCAAGGTTTCAATCTGGAAATCGATGATGAAGGTCGTAAAGGAACGAAAGGGCACTACTGTGTTCTATGATTCCCGGAGTGAGTATATCCTTGGTCCTTTGCTCCATTACAGGAAGTGCATCTCTTTCTTCCTTCTGACCGAAATCTGAGAGGAACATGAGAATTGATTGAAACTCCACTTGTCCACGTCGTCTATTCTGGTTCTCTGTCAAAATTTCAACACGTGCCATCTCAACTTTACTGAACCCAAGTGTGTTGTTCCATTTGACCTCCTCAAAATGCTCAAACAGGATGATGTTCCCAAATGTACAGAAGCTCGCTCCCGTCAGTCCACAGATGGCAGAGCTGCCTGCTTTCTTCATAGATGAAGAGCAAAAGATCTGGGGGCAAGAAGCAGAGCAGTTGCTAGGATCCTTGACCTGCATGGAAGCCACAAACTCATTGACCTTCAAATTGATTTCACGCTCTTCTTTCACGAGTGTTGGTGACTCCTTTTGGCCTTCAACGTCTGAGATGCTACTGTCAGCTTCTTCCGAGTCAAGACGCTGAATCGCAGGCCTCAAACCTCCCACGAAGAGGCTAACAGCAACTGATTCTAGCACTTGCTTGTCATTTGCTGGCAGATTGTTGAACTACTCTTGAAAAGCCTTGAATAGATTGCTGTCGCTTCCCAACTCCTGCTGAGGATCGGTTTCTAGGGTTGCAAACAAACGCTTCGTATCAGGATCAAATTGTGTAATATAAATAATAGGCTCACCTCGACGTGGGGAAAGGGGCAACCTATCAACCTAATAGATGGTATTCTATGGTAAAAATAATAAATGAAGTAATTGGGGGCAATATGACATTTGCGTTGGTTTTTCCAACGAAATGAAGCGAGCCGCGCTAGTAGCAGAAATAGATATTTTAGGCGTTAGAAAGGTCAATCCCTCCCCTACGACACCAAATTTTTTTTGAATGAGTTATTCAAAATTCTCTCGACAAAGGCACTGGGGCATATCAAACTCAAAGGAGTTAGCACAGTTTTTCATCCAATTTTAGGTTTTTTATGTAAAGCCGCGATAGGAATCGGGAAGAGAAGATCAAATCCTTCCACGGATTTTGTCAGAAAAGAAAGTAGGTTTAGGGGCTTTGGTTGAGGTAATGGAAATTACCCTATTTGTTTGATGAGAACAACTTCGTTGCCGTACCCGTTCCCCTACCCCTCGGGGCCTCTCGACGATGAAGCTTATCCCCCATCGTCTCACTCGGCCGCCCAGTATACTTGATCCGGCTCCACTTTTGAGTTCGTGGATGGGCAGTGGATTTGATTGGTAAAAGAGTCGAAGCGGAGAACCGGAAGGCATCCATGGGCAGGCAAGAGACAACCTGTCCGTCGATAAGAGCTCTTGGGAGTCATCAGCCTGTTATCTTGGGACCTGTAGTGGTAGAACCTCGTGAACCGGGCGAGCCGCCCGGTGGTGTGGTACGTAGTGGGTTGCCCCGCTCTATTTAAAATAAAAAAGCGTGGGAGGACGTTGCAGGTGCCTGGCAAGCTCTACTTGCTTCCTAATAGTAAGCATTGATCACCCATTTTTGAAAAACCATTTTTGGGGCATGAGTTAGAATCCTAGAAAAGATCGATTTAGACTCCGACCGGACCCATTTTTAGACCGTCTCCTGAGACACCTGCCTATCTTTCCATTTTTTTTTACCCATTTCTTGGGAGAACCATTGATAAGTCTCTGTTTCTCTCTTCTGTCAGTTGCACAGAATCACCACGAAGCAGACTTTTAAGCTCTTTCAGTTCTTCCAGTATCTGGTCATTCTGTAATTTGAGTGCTGCATGCTGTGCTCGGATCTCCGCCATTTGTTCTGTGTGTTCTTTCACGACAGCCTCCATTTTTCGTAATTTTGATGCTCTGTTTTCAGCCATTGTGCCCAGAAAAGAGCTCTGATACCAAATGTTACGTACTCAAACCAGAAATAGGAAGATTGAGAAGGGAAACAAGGGAAATGGCAGGAATTAGGGAGCTCTGTGATGAGAAGAAAGGGAGAGTGAAGGAGATAGAGAGAGACTAGAGAGAAGAAGGATTTCACTATTCATTTCCATGGTTGTCAAAATACAGAGCCTATCTTCCCTTTTATACATCTACCATTAACCGCCACTCTAACAACCTCATTAACTCTCTAACGGTCTCCAACAACTTCTATCTTTATTTTCAATACGTATCAATACCCTCCCCTCAAGCAAAACCTTGCCCTAAAGGTTTTTAATCCGGAAATCTATAACGCATGACATTAAGGAACCGTAGGATTTTTTTGTGTTCTAGGATTCCCAGATCGAATACATCCTCAATGCTTTTGTTCCTCAACCCAAATTGAAAACATATGTAAAATGAGACAAACAGGTAGTGCGTAGCCCTTTTGCGTAAGTTGAGCAGCTTCTCATTGGTGCCTTTTAGCGTCTCCCATGTCAATGCAGGTACATTAAATGGGTGTTCGTTTTCTTTGAGATCAAGGTCTGATAGAGGCGCATGTATTAGTTGAAGCTGCACCTTTCCACCTTGTTTGTTTGGGAACGGGTACTCCGCATTGAGCCCTTTAGAGTGGTCACGTTCGATCCGGATGACCCCAAATTCCTTTTGTTTGACGTCGAACTCGTCAAGTGAGGTTAGAAACTTTCCAGCAGAGGGATCAGCGATCTGAGTTTGCTGAGGGCAGCCCTTGTTTTCAGCATTGTTGCGGCGATCACAATGGAGCTCATCATCCCCATACTTCCCGTTGAAAAATTCATGAACATCAATGTGGTGATCATGATCAAGCTCATCATCACCATACTTTTCATCACAGGGTTCTAGTGGTTTGAGATTCTCACAAGTGGATTCGAGCCATGGAAATGAATAATCCTTCTTCTCTCTAGTATCTCTCTATCTCTTCTTCTCGACTCCCTAATTCCGCCATTTCCCTTGTTTTCCTTATTTCCCAGAAAAGAGCTCTGATACCAAATGATACGTACTCAAACCAGAAATAGGAAGATTGACAAGGGAAACAAGGGAAATGGCGGAATTAGGGAGTCGAGAAGAAGAGATAGAGAGATACTAGAGAGAAGAAGGATTATTCATTTCCCTGCTAGAATATAGAGCCCTTCCCTTTTATAGATCTAGCATCAACCACCACTCTAACAACCTCATCAATTCTCTAACGGTTTACAACAAGTTCTATCTTTATCTTTAATACGTAACACGAAAATAATAAGAAAGAGGAAGAAACAGATATGAAGCTCCCAGAAGTCCGGGGAGAGACAAAAATGTAACAATGTGATTGCATAATGCTTCCTTTTCTGCCCGACAAAAACCTCCTGACGAACCATAAACTTGAAAACGGCAACTAATAAGAAAGCCTAGTTACAATAGCAATCCTATGCATTCAGTACAAATGATGATTACGAACCTCAGAGCCATTTAAGTTCAAATTAACTATAAATCTGCAATTCTCCACAGGATGCTTTACACCTATGTCAGCGATCCTGCAGCATCAATCATTTTTCCTAAACTAATTATTATACTGCGGTAGATAGAAATCTCAAATTGTAAAACCAGTTCATTTCAACATCAAAATCATACAAACCCATCAGACCCCGCGTTCCACTCCTTCTATCTTGCCAATGATAAAAGGACAACCACAGCCTCCTGCCAAAAGCAGTTTCAAAGACAAAAACCTGATTATTTTGAGGAGAGAAAACGATAAAAGGGCTTTGTGGTAGGCATTCATATAATTTTTTTGATGTAATTGAATATGAACGCTGAAGGAAATTTAAAGTAATAGCTAATAAGAATTATATGATGAACAACAAAGGAATAAAAGTGTTTATATGGAGAGAGAACAAAGTGCTGCTGCAATGGCCGATAGTTCAACAGCCTTATTCCACTCACAGTTGCATTGGAAATATGGGAAATCATTGGGCAAAGAAGCAATAGCCACTATGGGAACTAATCAGTCCGCTTTCTTATGAAAATGACACTCGAATCAAAGAAAGATGTCAAGACAGGAGCTGTTGCACTGTCGAGATGTGCACAGCCTCGTCCTCGGTGAGAATGACACTTAAACAAGAGGAAAATGTTGAGATAAGTGCTGCTGCACTATCAGAATATGCACTGCCCCTTTCTCGATGAAAATGATACTTTAATCAAAGAGAAATATTGAGGAAGGAGCTGCTGCACTATCGGAATGCGCATAACCCCTTTACGGATGAAAATAACACTTGAATCAAGAGAGGATTTCGATCAGGGAGCTGCCACATTATCAGAGTATGTACAGCCCCTTTCTCGGTTAAACTGACACATAACTATAGCGGAAACATCAAGAAAGGAGCAATTAAGACAGAAGATAACAAGCAGCCCCCATTTCCATCAAAAAAGCCATTTCAAACAAGAGAAAACCTCGAGCTAGTAGCTGCTATACCTGCAGTTAAATAACAGACTCCTTTTCGGCGAGAATGACACTGAAACAAAGAGAAAGGGCCAAGGAAGGAGCTGCTGCTCTATTAAGACGTGCACAGCGACTAAAGGCATCTAACTAGCCACTAGCATCACTTAAACTTCAGTAGAGGACAGCAAACAGCAGCCAATGCCAATGAGACATTAATAATAATGCGACTATCAGCAATTGCAACGAAAAAGAAACTCTGAAACTGCAGTAACATAATGATTGCAGCTTTTTAACAACCAATACTACAGCAATACAAAGGCAGCAGCCATCTTCAATTTCATACCACACTAGCCTCCGTTCAATGACGTAGCATTTGAATAACCCACCCACAACAAGCACGACATCAAATCATGACAAAGAGAGCATCACAGATAATGACGACTGAGACCTTGAACTGGCATTTCAACGAGGAATCGACAGCATGCCAGGCCAATCAGAGCATCCAGCAAAACAAATGATAGAAATGAAGGCGAAGAACGTGATCGGAGATTACCTGCCTTCCCAGTGAGGAGACGTATGGGATGGCGTTAGCGAGCTCGTAAAGGATAGGAAAAACTGATTTGATGGTGGTAGTGGTTCCGGCGATGGTCTGGTGCCGTGGGTCTCGGATCAAGCAGAGGAATCGGGTAGTAGCAACTGATTTACGGGGCTGTATCCGGTGATGGTGACTCGGATGGAGCACGGCAAGGCGGGGTTTGGTTCGACGGGGCAAAGCTCGGTCTCGGATGGAGCACAGTGAGGCAGGGCTGGACTCGGAGGAGGACAGCTCGGGTCAGATTCTTCAAGGCAGTGATGGCTATTCTAAGCGGATTTTGGGAGGAAAAGCTCCGAGCGAGGGCCATGAGGAATGCAGCTCCGTTAGCCCCCCACTTTTTTTTTTTTTTTTGGTTTTCCACCTGGTATCCGGAATCCTTTTAGATCCGACTAATCCGGGTTCGACCAGGTAGGTCCACGAAGGCGGAAAGGTCTCCCCAAAGAGTTTTAAAGCAGCTGCATTCCCAGAAGCTCAAAACCGAAACCTCTGGCCAAGCTGAGAAAGCCCCTACCAACTCACCCACGTTCTCTTCGGTAGCCCCACCCCTCTCCGTTCCTTGCTGAGGGTTTTCTTTTCTTTTCAGCTCCCTTGGCTGCCGAGGGGTCGGCCCCCTCTCTGTTAGCCTTTTAAAAAAAAATCAATGCAGCCTCCCCTTCATAAAATCCTAAAATATCAATTTATATCACACAATATTTATTTTATATTTTCTTATTTAAATTTAGTTGGTAAAAATTTACTGGAAGAAGAAATTCAGGAAAATTCCTCAAATAGGCCCCACATAATATTTCGAAAATATTTAGTTTCTATCGGTCCTTACAACTTCCCGGGACACTAAAATTATTCATTTATGAGCTTATTCTCAACTCCTTGATACTACATTCTATTTTTTATTTAATATTTCATGAGTTAAGATTCAAATAACATAAATATTGCTTAATTTAAACCTCTCGATAATTAGATAAATTTTTCAAATAAAATTGGTCGAGATAAATGAGTTTGACATATTCGACCAATTTTACTTAGAAAACCATATCTCATCTTCTGGATTGAATCTCGGGCCCATGATATTTTAAATCGAAGATAATTTAATGTCCTTCACAATGGCTCTGAGTTTGCCCTCTGTTCAATCCAATTAAATTATCAATTTTAATCTCAAACATCACATCAGGTCTGATATGTGCACGTGTTTGCTCAATTTTTCGAGAACAAGGTTCAGGAACCTTCTGAGCTAAATTGAGGTGTCAATAGCAATGACCGTATTAATGCAGTGTAATGGTCAACACAATATTAATACCTTGTAACTATCGATTTAATTGCATTGAATGACAAACCCTTTATAAATTGACCCTTTTACTCAAAGCTGAATACATAGTTTTTCAAATTCAAAAATACAAGCTCTTCCTCTATTTTTTGTGCACAATTTAAGCGGTCTTTAGATTTTGTTCAGATCGCCTTGGAGCTTGAAACTCAATGCTAACTTCATCTCTACAAGTCATTGTATCGTGGGAGACTGACGTCCAAGCATTCTTAACAAGATCGAGAGGGAACAAATTAGTTTCAAGGACACTGTAACTGGGACAAGTCTTGACATTTAGTAGTTTATTGCTCTCAACTCTTCATTGTCTATTTCTTTTTATATATGCATTATCAATTCTAAAATACAACTTTGTATCATGAGTTTTTGTTTTGAAGTTTAAATACAATTTCTTGCCATATGAGGTTACTCAATACATTATTCATATTATTTCTCCAACAATCTTAAGACTAATTCGCTTGTTTTATGATCTTAGATAGTTGCTAGCATTTTTGTCATTGCTCTAGTCAATAACGCTGCCACTAATGTGGTAAAAGACTCAGCTACTGCCCTTGTTGTGCCTCTGGGAGGAATAACCGCTATGCTTGTTGTGTTTCCTGTAAACCATAGCGAAAAGTCTGAGAAATTCAACGGGTTGAACTCCAAAAGGTAGTATTAAATAGGAGATTTATTATGATTTTAATGTTAGAAAAATGGCATAGAATTGAATGAGAAATTGTTCTCATGGATTGAAGGAAATTATTTTGGGTTTAAGTCCATGGACTCAATTTGTATGGACTTAATGTGTGTAATGTGGGTTGGGTTTAGTAAAGCCCATGAAGAGACTAAGGAAGCCCACAAGAGCCCATTGTGTAATTGTGGGATTTCAATCTCACATTGATAATGGATGGCTATTTTAAAGTGTTTATAAGCTAAGAGTGGTATTATAATGAGTAACCACTTGAGCTATAATAGACAACCTCTCTCGCGGCTCCCGCGCTTGTGCTGGAGCGGTTTAGGGCAATTAACATCGAATTAAGGCACAATATTAAGAGCCGGCCTTAATAAGGGCTCTTAATGTCTAGTTCAACCATTTTAATGGCCGGTTTGGTGTAATTAAGGGCTTTAAACGTCCGGTTTAGGCCTTTTAACGGCCGGTTCGGGCCTTTAATTCCCGGTTCTTTGCTATTAAAGCCACCAGCCCTCTGAGACCCTATAAATAGGACCCTCATCCTTAGGTTTTTGCACACCACAGCTCCCGACTCTCTCCTCTCCCTTCTCTGCATAGCATCGTTTTCCGGTGGTTTCCAGCTTCAGTTCTGGTTCGCCTCCAGCTT
>JAOYND010107680.1:0-10538 GCA_025802135.1 Lagerstroemia fauriei | reverse complement strand
TTTTCCGGTAACTATTAATTCCCGTGCTGTTTTCCTTTTCCATTTTTCATTTTCCCCCTATTTATTGTTCTTTTTTTTTCTTTTTCCATTAAATGCATTCGATAAAATTTTTCCAATTATAGATTTTCTCTATTTACATGATTAATATAAAATATTATTTAATATGAAGGGCATTGAAGTGTTGCCAAAATTGCTTGAAGTTTTTGGTTTCAAATATTAAGAAATGAGAAAAATTCATGATTAATTTCACCACTTGATATGTTGATCTTATTTAAATCAGAATTAATTAAAATTAATTTTTTAAAAGGCGGGTTTGATGCAGTGGTACCGCCTTTGGCTTGGGACAAAAAGTTTCTGAGTTTAATTCTCATTAGTGAGATTTTTCGTACTCTTTATTTTCCCTTCATTCCGAGAAAGTCTTCAATAGTGCAGTTATACCAAGTAAGAGATGCTGAAGTAGTATAACCATCCAATTAGGATTAATTATTTATATATTTGTTCAATTAGAATTCACCATTTATTATGATTTTTAATATTTTTTACTATTTTTATATTTTCTTAAGATTTTTTAGGGTTTAATAACCATTACATGTTAAGTTCTAATTATACGGATATACTAGGTCAATATTGCCTACGTAGTATGATCGTTCCACTAAATACTTTCTCCTTCATTCCATCATCTTCTAGGCCCATGTGCCTCTTTTGTACGATAGAGCCTTCTGTATAACCAATATATCACATAAGTACTGAAATATTTACAAACTTTTTTATAAATTTTAAAAATAACTAAATTTTATTAATTTATAATATCACGTAAGTACTGTCATGTGATATATATATATATATATATATATCTCCTTTTCTACATCAAAAAATCAATTTTATTTTTGGATGGGCGAATGTATAACTTCAAAGCATCGATTTCAAATATTGCCGGTGTAAATAAATGATGAGCCATTAATAATGCCTAGGTTTTCAAATTTGAAAACTATGGTGGATGGTTGATATTTACTCTATCGAGAAATTTTACTTGCAGCTGCTGGGCCGTTGAACAAGGGGAGAAAATGAGTACGACTCATTGCATTATTCTTTTCTTTAATTTGAATTATTGATTAGTGAATCATTGAATTAAGTTGCTGAAAGAGCCAGTGATTGGACTGTAAAAGCTTCCTTGTTGTATCCAATCTCTATTAGGGCCTCTTTTAGGTACAATTTAAACAAAAATTACAGTTTCATGACTCCACAATGGCATGCCATTCCTTCGTGTGGTGGGTAATTTTTTTCAGGGGTGCACCATCTCATATTCATATATCTAATTGTTCTTGACTAATTTAGATCTAAGTCGGGTTGGCTCGTCAAGGCAGAAGACTCATATTCATATACTCAGTGGTTTAACAAAAAATTACAAGTCTTTATATTAAGACTATATTGCCTGCTCTAATTGAGATTATAACGATGTTATATTTGGATTATTAGCTTGCTTGGTATATGTGATCCATAAACAAGTGTGTCTTATTTATGTGATTGTGTGTTGTGTGATGTGTCGAATTTAACTTTTTTTCTTGAACTATACTAAAGTTTTGACGGTGCTACGTAGACAGGGCCAGTATTAGTACTGATTATTCAGTTCGTCTGATATACACGAAAGTTCGAATATTACATAATGGGTAGATGGGTCGCCACTGCTGCTAGCCTGATAAAAGAGAAGCCTCCTTTAAATTAATGGGAAAGAAAGAGAAAAGTTAACACATGATTCTTGATTCCTCAATTTTTTTGGGGAGTTTAATGTTTGTGGTCTTATTGGATACAAACATGTGGTAGGTAATTTTTTTTCAGGGGTGCACCATCTCATATTCATATATCTAATGGTTCTTGACTAATTTAAATCTAAGTCGGGTTGGCTCGTCAAGGCAGAAGACTCATAATCATAGATTTTATCCATTTAAGATATTTAAAATCGATATTTTTGTTTAAGCCTATGTTTGGATGAGGGTGAATAAGAGGTGACCAGAGGGGAAGGGAAATGGATGGGAAGATTTTCCCTTGTTTGGCTATATAAGTTAAATGGAAGGGAAAGGGAATGAAGGGTATAAGATTTTATAATACTCAGTGGTTTAACAAAAAATTACGAGTCTTTATATTAAGACTATATTGCCCGCTCTGATTGAGATTATAACGATGTTATATTTGGATTATTAGCTTGCTTGGTATATGTGATCCATAAAAAAATGTGTGTCTTATTTATGTGATTGTGTGTTGTGTGATGTGTCGAATTTAACTTTTTTTCTTGAAATGAACTTGGACGTCTAATATAAAGATAATAATATATTTATCTATTAATAATAATTTATATACGTGTAAGGTAAATTTTTCATGTCCGTTCCCCCGTCCTTTCACCATCATCCGAACAGACCCCAAGAAGAAAACGACAAAGGTTTCCCAGGTAATCTGCCGCCGCCAAGTTTGCGTGGAATGGGAATTTCGGACATGTTGTTTTGCTTTTATTAGCCAAAAAATTTTTTATATTAAAAAAATGGAAAGGAATAATGGGTGGCCATCTCATGCATTGCAAATTGCTAAAAATCGAATATACTTATATGCCGTCCTGCTGCTCAATTTGCCAATAAAAGGGTATCCTTAAATAAATACTAGAAATTGACTCGTGCTACATACCAAATTTTGAATTATTCGTTTTATAATAAAAATTTAAAGTGATCAAAGAAATATGGAGCTGATCAAAGAAATCAAATTTAATGTTATAGTAGGTAAAAAATGAACAATTCAAATCAAATAAAAAGAAAATAAAATCGGAGAATTGTGAGAGTTTCTAGTGGGTAAATTAGATATTTTTATGGTAGTTGAGAATATTGCAAGGAGTTAGAGAATCGCGAAAATAGTTAAATGAGATTGTATAGTTAAGAGAATAATGAGAAACAGTTGGGTGAATCGCAAAAATAATTAATAAAATATGAGCAATTAATAAAATAGATAAGTATATTGAAATTATGAAAATAATGAAAACTAAATTTGATTGAGAGCATTTCTGGAACTCGAAAATGAGACTAAAATTATTTTGGATTTGTTTAAAGTAATAGAGAATATATTATATACGTATTTCATATTTAATTAGGGAATCTCAATAATACCCCCACAAATGAATTCTTTTTTTTTTTTTCATTTTTCTTTCTTTTATTTTTGTGATGTCAAATTTAGTTGCTATTTAGCTGGCTAGGCTCCACCTAAGCGGAAAATTTCATGATGTACTAGGTTTTGAAAAAACATTTTATTAAAAGAAGTCTTTGAAAAACATTAAAAGATTATTGCAGTATTTTGTTTTCCTTTTCATTAAAAAAACAAATTTTTTTCTCACAAAGTCGGATTGCATATTTGCATGTCATGATAACAGTTACCATGAAAAACATTCATTTGAAAAACATAAAAGAAATCGAAAAATTGAGAAGCTTTTAATTTAATAGTTTAGAATTAGACACAGACTCGTACTGCACATAGAAAAAATAAAAATAAATAAATATGAAATACAAGAATAAATTCATATAATTAGATTGTTTATTTATACCTTATTACAATTTAATTCAGTTGAAATTCGTTTACTGATAGTAGAAAGTAGAGTATTCTCAATTTCATTATCAGATACCAATTTTACCTTTTCAATTTTACAATTTCAATTCATTCTTTTAAAAAATATAATAGATTTTTACCGCTAAAATTGTAGATATAGAGTGAGACGAGAGAATTTGAGGCGTTAACGAAATATTTTTCCTGTTAAGGTCACAGATATGATGTGATAGGAAAATGACCGAAATTATTAGTTTACCCTTAATTTAGAAATAAGATGCATGCATAAATTTGAATATGTAAATTAAATTGATGGCAAATATGGAAAACGAAAACGACACCAAACTTTCCAAACGTCTACATATAATAGTATATGTATAGATGTATAGATAAAAGCAATTGAAATGGGCTAATTTTTTTAGTGGAAGACTAAAGCTTTTTTTTCATAAATATATTTATTCAATTATTCAAACGAAAATTTCCTCTCTTTTTTTTTTTAAATATTTTATTGATCTCGACTTGCAGCCCGTCATAGTAACTTGTTAGATGCGTCTACCCGACTTGTATAGTTTCTAGAGATACATCAATTCACCCATTATAAATGGCTGAAAAGAATATTTCGAATCCAAAATCTTTCGATCTCGTGTGATGGATTAATAAGATCGATATGGTCGATATAGCGTAACGTAGAAAGGAGCAGTTAAGAGATATTGTTGGTTTTGAATATTATCTGCACGATTTAACCGTTTAAAAGTCACATCTCAAGTCAGAGTTGATCGATCATCAAGTAAGATCTCGAGTTTGAGTCTTGTAAATGAAGACAATTCACATTGTGAGATATTTACCCTCTTAGTGATCGGTCCCACCCGGCTCGAACTGGATTAGTCATGACCCATTGGACTTCAGAATACCGGCGGTACATGCCGGAAAAAAAGAGTCACCTACCCATCACTAAAGGATAACAAAGGAGCAGCAGACAGTGTTCGGTTCTCTCGAAACCGTGAAAACACGTAAAATGTTACATAATATTTTTTCCGAGTTTGCCTAAATTGCTTAATTGTATTCGACATTTTACTCTTTCATTAACTTCCCTTTAGTCTCACCTCTCATAGACAAAGTTTTTAAGTCAATTTCCGACGATACTACTGAATCAAATTCCCTCTTTTCGTCGACTTGTACTTCTGCAGTGCAGAATCTTACATCTCGAACAACTTCGATAATCCCGATTTTATTCTATCCGATCTTCGTTTTGCATCGATCATCGGCTACTAAAGACAATTTTTTAGTAAGTTTTGTTGGTAATGTAGACCGGCTAACACGACTTTTACGCGTTCAAACACAAAGAAAAGAAGGGATCCATCAATGATTGCATTAATTTAAGGGGCAATGTCAAGCCACCGAATTGACCCAATCGAGGGCTGTCCCGATTCGACACGCGATATGAGAAAATACTGATTAAATTACAGTAAATATGAGTGGACTGATGTTAATCACTTGGACATTTACCACAATTATTACTGTTTACGTCAGTTTCGATGGTGTTTTCTCGTCGCGTCGTTGCGAGGTGGGATAATTTACGAATTTTCTCCGATCGAGGACGTGGTCCCATGTTGGGAAGCTTCCATGGGCCAATCGTGAGCTTCACCTCCTCTTGTCACCCTTTCACTGTTTGCAAGCTGGATCGTTCTCATTGGCTATCGGGAAATGGACACGTGTCATAAAACATCTCAGTCAAAAAACATTATAAATAATAATTAAAAAATTCATATTAAAATGTTCACATGCTTTGCTCACAACAATAATGTAATGGCTTATATGTGGACATAGAAGATGTGGGGGATGATTCAACGCTTTTTAGTCTCGATATCGGCGGATTTTCGATCTCGACATTCCGAATTTTCTATTTACGATGGTTGGTCAGGGCATGGATAGGAGAATTTTCAGTGGAGCGGTCATGCCGATGTGACATATCTGTCAAATTAGAACCTGACATGTAATAAATGGTTATACAGTCATAATTATTAAATCTAAGAAAATCTTAAAAAATATGAAAAAATCATAATAAATGGTAAACCTTAATTGGAAAAATATATAAATAGTAAAAAATAATGAACATTAATTGAATAAATATATAAATTGGGAATTCTGATTGGACGGACATATTACGTCAGCATGGTATGACTACTTCACTGAAAACTTTTTTCATGGATTGAATGTAGGTAAAGAATTGATAAATCGAAAAACCGACCAATATTAACCCCGAAAAAACAAACCTAGGGAAATAATTAATTTTTAATGTATTAGAGTAAAAAAATAATAAAATCTTCTCCAAATAAATATTGAACATGAATTTGGTGTGTGAAACGTTAATTTTTTTAATCAATTTAGAGATGACACGTATACATGAACTATCGAGTCTTCGTCTTTTTTTTTAAAATTTTTCAGAAGTTTTGAAATATTCTGTTAAAATATTAATATCAATTATATTATGTTAAAAATCGAGGTCTGAAAACACCACATAAAAAAATCTCATTCGAAACGGTTGATTTTTATAACCCTAAACAGTTCTCTGTATTCCTTTTTAGACTCAAAAAAATCAGCTCGAAAAAGTCGGGGCCTGACTATGAATTTTTTTTAAAAAATCCAACCTATACCACTTTCATCCCTAGGCATAGATATGATTAATTGTGATTTTTCTTATTTTAAGAAATCCGAACGAACCCGTGACACTTAACTTAAGAGAGAGATATTGAATCATCTCGATTCGATCATATCAGACATTTCATTCCCTCTTCCATCCATTCCCAATGAACATGCCCCAAAGTCGGCTGAACGTGGCTTTGTCGCGTTCCTTAATCCTAAATTCTGTACTATATTATGATGGGTTTGATTTAGCTTATGGTTCACGATTAGTTCACACTAACAAACTTCATAATATCTATCCATAAAAAAATTGATAATAACTCTTGAAAATAAAGACAAAAATAAATATTTTTCTGATATCGAAAGTGTTCGGTATCGTAGTAACCGACTAATCCAGCCGGACGTTGTACTGTACGGCCTGGGGCCGCCGTTAAACCCTAGATACTAGCCCTTGGGAAAGTCGAACCCTGAACCTGACCTACTGCTTGTTGTCAGCTTACCAGCGTGTCCGCCCGTCAGATGAAAAATAAACATATATTCCTTACATGCTTTATACATCTATCTTCTATTATTATATGCAAACCCAAAACGATTTTGGTGTCTTTTTTGGTTTTCCATATTTGCCCACAGTCCAATTTACATATTAAAATTTTTAACATGCATTTGATTTTCAGATAATGGGTAAAATAACAATTCCATTCATTTTCCTCTCATTCCATATATACGATCTTAATCACAAAATTTTTCGTTAACTGCTCCGATTCTTCCATTCATATCTACCATTTTAGCAGCAAAAATCTATTCGATTTTTTAAATTAATGATTTACTATTGTAAAATTGAGGAGGAAAAATTGACATAATATACTAATGACAACTAAGAATACTCAGCTTACTACTGTAAATTAATGAAATTTAAATAAATTAAATTATAATAAATTATAAATAAATGATCTAATTATACATTTATCCCAATATTTTATATCTATTTATTTTATTTTATTTTCTTTCCGTGCGTAGTACGGGTCCGTCGCTAGTACTATTATATGAAAACTCTTGAGTGCTTTATTTTCCTTTTTTACTTTTTCATAAATAATCTATTAATAAATAAAATTTAATTTTTATTAGTCATTAGATTAAAAAATATGGATGTAACAGTATATTCATTAATATATTTATTTACTTCTTCTTCACTGTCATTTTCTCTCCGTTATTTCACATATATTATTTTCTTTCTCCCAATAATATTTTCATTATATAAAATCTCTCATTTTTTTCCTAATTTGGTATTATTTTTTAATTTGACAACTGAAAAAATTCCTTATTCTAAATTTAGCTGCAATTATGACTCCTTTTAATCTTTTAAATGCTCGCTTTTTTTTTACCAATTTTATCGAATAATAAAATCTATACATGTTATCTCTAATTCTAATTGATTGCACCGTTCTCACTGCTTTTTTTTTCAATTTGATTTTTATGCACAGATATTTTTTGGTATCTCCCGGACGATTCGGATTCGAGCTGGATCTCTTCATATCTCATGATCGTAAATTTTTTCTATTTATAAAATTCGAATTCGAAAGACGGCAGACCAATCATCTCAATAAAAAAATCAGTTATTTTTTGTATGCAGTTAGTATGTCCATTACTTTTATTGGATCATGGGCAAAATTAATTCTTCATTTTCTCTTGTCAGTTATCCTGATCATGAATAAATGGGAATGGGAGTGGAAGAAAAATGATTATTATAAGACAACAACGTGGCAAAATAATGATTATTATATGGCAAAAAATTATTAAATAATCTTACCTCATGATGGCGTGATGAAGAAAAATCAATTAGATAGCTCTGATTAGTAAAAATTACTGTAAATGCTCGGTAATTAATACCAATTTTCACGTTTGTCGTGATTTAATTCGTTTTTCTCATGTCATGTGATGATATATGATCATTTCAAAATTTCTGTCAGAATTCAGTCCAGGCTGTCAAAACTTTTTCAATTCTGTAGGAAAAAATTTCTAAAAATGGAGCACAGCAAAAAATATCTTTATTCAGATAAAAAGAATAATTATTCGTAGTTATCTACTTTTCATATCTATCTATTATTACAGAAGAGAAGTGTGATTAGTTAGTTTCATTTTTGAACTCTCCAAAATACCATTGATAAATATATTTTAACCAATAAAAAAGATAAATGAGGATGAAATGATAAAATCACTCATATAACCACAACTACCAATTAACTACTCGATTATTTTCTATTTCTAATTATATATCTTATTTATTTACTTGTTATACACTCTTTAAAAATTAATTATCCATAAAAAAATAATACTCAATTATCAAAAGTAAGAATTTGTAATCAATTATACAATTAACAATTTCATGCATAGTGCGAGTCGATATCTAGTATATATATTGAGGAAGTTTTTTTAGTTCCTAAATTTCTATTAATGTATTGTTTTTCCACATTTATATATGACTATTATTTTACACTAAATAATTTTTTTTAAAAAATTTTTATTTATGAATTTTCTTTTATATTATCTAATGCAAAATGTTCTAATTTAACATATCTATACTATATACTAAAGTAGAGTTCCAACTCTCAAGGTCTCAACAGCCTCCACGTGACTATTTCTATTTTTAACTCACTCTCCTTTTTTTTTTCCATGTTTTCTCTTCACCCATTTTCCAATCTTTCTTCTATTTTGACCAGTTATAATCGGATGAACATATGTTACCATCAATATTTATCTATTTGTTATTCTTTTCTCATAAAATGTACATTTATTATTTTTATATACAAGTAATTCCTATTTTAACATAACTTTTTCATAAAATAATAATTAAAATATTTTATATTAGTGAATGTTTGTCAATCCTGCAGCGAAACGCGATGCGTTGCACTAGTTTTTCTGAAAATTAGGTTAAAAAAAAGAGAAAAAAGAGGAGAAGAAAAATAGGAAATATTTTTATGAAAGTAAACAGGGCCGCAAATTTTTAGTGAACATTTTCACTGCCGACATGCTATGAAAATTATTAAATAAAAAAAAATGAGAAGCCACGAGTTGGCGCTCGTGATGAAAAATTCTTCGTGTTTAAACTTGAATAGTTGGTTTTCGAGCTATTATTCTCTAAGTGGAAAATTCATCACAAAATTTTTATTTTTGAATAAATATTGTATTTCAAGTGACAGTTATACTTTAAGAGTAATTTAATAACTTAATTATTATTTTTATCAGTATTTTTTATAATTCTTCAAATTATTTTTAAAAAGTTTAAAAATGAGATGAACAGTATATCCTAAAGTAATATCTATGTCTATATTATATACTAAAACATCTCCCTTACTTTTTTTTTTTTGCTTTTCCGAATTCTCTATTGCCGCTTATAAGTCAAACTTTTTGTAGTCTTTGAATTCAAGAAAAATAGGAATGTGGTGTTAAATTTACTAATGTGTACTCTTTTTTTTTGATAACCGAGATATCGGGATACCTTCCGGGCCCGACTAGCGGGCTGCGACACCTCTTACTTAGTGCTCACGCAACCACACTGTGAGCAAAAAACAAACTATTCTTTCGCTTTTTACTAATGTGTATTCTTTTTTTTAATATCAATGGTGTCCGGGCCGGCTACCGGAGTGACAACGATTCCCGACTAGTCCACCGGACGGTGTATTGTACGGCCTGGGACCTCCATTAATCCCCAGATACCGTCCTCCGAGAGATTTGAACCCATTTATTGGCGTACTACTTGGTATCAGCTTACTAGTTGTAGTACCCTCTCGGAGGCTTACTAATGTGTATTCCATTTCTCTCATATTTAGCTATCTTTTCCTCTCTCTCTCTACTTTTTCACAGTACATAAAATCAGTCAATTTATTTATTTATTTATTATTTAATTTTCATAAATTAATTGTAATTAATATTTTATTTATTTTTAATAATTTTATTAAATAATAGAATTCCTGCGTAATACAGGTCTATTTTAACATGCATTTTGGTCAACGAATAATTTTATTAATTATGCGAATCTAATTCCTTTTTTTCCTCTCTCAATTTGAATGTTCTCCAAGAGATTATGCAGACTTAGAAACAGCCGACGTGGCTAATCATGCTGATTATTCACGCCATTAACGTGCTGGTTGGGTGCTGACGTGGCCAGACAGCGACGTGTCTTTTATCACCACGTGAAACGTGCCACACGTAGCCGTCATCGTCAAGTTGTCCTTTGCCCTTCTGGGGGCAGACAGTGAGGCCACGTTCTTGTCTTTAATTGGTCGAGCCACGAAACCAATAATTGAAAAACGGCTGTAACA
>JAOYND010107473.1:0-10548 GCA_025802135.1 Lagerstroemia fauriei | reverse complement strand
GTTCTAAAATTTCATATATATGTAAAATGATTAAAGTTGTTTAACATCCAAAAATTCTATATGATTTGAACGTAAAATTTGTACTAATCACACTGTAAATTCATATTACAATAAATTTTCCAATTAATCATTGTAATTTACTATGTAAATTTAAGATTTTTAATGGAAAACCTATACTTTACACCGAAACGAACATCATTTAAAAAGTAAAACTCTTATTACTGTGGATCTTTTCGGCTCCTGAGACGCAAATCCAAAACTTGTTTTAGTAACTAGAAAATTTTGAAATCTCCTTATGAATGGAGAAAACTCATGCAAAAAAAGTTTTATCTTTTAATGGATCGATCCTACTCGAACTGGATTTAGTCAGTAGTCTAAATAACTTTTATATTCTAGTGTGTACACCAAAAAAATTTGAAATCTTAACCATCCAGAAAGTTGATAAAGCAGTGAAAGAGGGCATGATACAGTGGTACCGTCCTCAATTCGAGACCCTCTTGGTCTCGAGTTCAATTCTTATCGGTGAGATTTATTATACCTCTTCTTTCCATCTTCCTTCTATCACTTTTTATCTTTATATCCCTCCTTTATGCCCAAAAAAGACGTTAATGTATATAGGCGATGGTTAAAGGTCATCTGTCACCTAGAAAATATTAAATGAGCTTATATCTTAATAATATTGTGAAAAATATTAACAAACTTATTTTAATTAGTAATAATTATAATAATCATTTGAATAATTAATATTAATTTAATTATTTACTGTAATTTAATTAGTATCTTCTTCCATATTATTAAGTTCGTACCATGAAAGAGTTTTCAACTTGAATTTTCATGGAAAAGGCTCAATGCACAGGGTTTTTGGCAGTGGAATTAGAACCGGCAGTTCTGGTTCCTTTGAGCGGTGGAACCGGCCTCCTCATGGTTCCGGGCCGGTTTCGGCACTATTCTGGGTTTGACTGGTATCGGGCCGGTTTAGGGTCGGTTCCGGACCCGAACCGGCTTGTGGCCGGCACTGATGCTGGCCCTTGTTTTCATTTAAGGCCGCTTGTTTACATGAAAAATTGAATTGAAACCAAAATTATCGATTCCATTTGAATGTGTTTATTGAGGGGAAAAATGATTATGTTTCCTCCGTACACCGGATTTCATCTCCTCCATATAAGGGAATATGATTCCTCCTAGAAAACTAGGAAATCAAATGGTGGAATGACCTATAAAATGCAAAACAAATTCTTCTAAAAATCTCAACTAAATTCTAGAACTCAATAACTCATATATCAAAAAATTACAAAAAATATTGACGATAAAAATCCGTATAATAATATATATTTTACATATAATATATAATTTGATGGATTCTTTAATAGATCAATATTTTTCTTTGAATGATCTTTTTTGTTTTGATATGCTCTAACTATTTTTTTATTTCAAATACCTATAATTTTAACTAGACAAAAACAAAGCGAATCGGATTCCGATTTCGATTCCATATTAAACGAAACAAAAACTGAAAATTATCATTCTATTTCCGATTTCGCTCTATTTTGTTTCCGTTTCTATTTCCATTCCTGCATTACAAACCAAACGAGCCCTGAGTAAAAATCCATGCCTATGTATTAGGAGAAGCACGTGATATTACAAATTAATAAAATTTAGTTAATTTAAAATTTTTTTCTAAATCTTATTAATTTGTGATGATATCACGTAATATACCTGATATACAAAAGACTCTCTCCCTTATTAGGGAAAAAGAGAAGCAAAAATAAGGAATTATAATTATTCTCTTTTTTCAGTATATACCATCTTATATTCAAAAATCTAAAAGATCTTGGTTAATTTATATTTGAGTCAGATCGACTCATTGAAAGGATAAAACTCTTTCAACATAAATTTTTTTATTAATAAAACTCGAAACTATCAAGCTGATATATTGTTTAAGAATAAGATATGTTTTCATAGCTCATATTGGTATTCTTTTGCACCTAGGTAAGAAAAAAAAAACTTAAATGATTCTGCCTCATAGTATGTAACGAGGAAGAACTAATTAAATTATTATGATTAATAATAATTAAGTTAACTACTCGGGTAATTAACACCAATTTACTTATTTTTCATAATCTGATTGATATTTTTTCGCTTAAAGTAGTGAGATATGATCATATAAGAATTTCTCTTCGATACAACACTACAATAAATCATCCTTCTCACATGGCCAATTAAGTCTTTAGTGGTTAAACTTTGAGGACATTAACCACTTAATGGTGCTTTTGTTTATTTCACATCTGAAATAGTTGATGGTCATAGCAGTTTATGAGGCCAATAAGTTGTACACCATTTTTTTTTTAATTTTCAATGTGCACCAGAAACCTACTAATAACTACTAATTCAAGTTCGAGCCGACCCCATCTCTAAGTGGTAAAGTTTTCCAGCATTGTTTTTCTTGGATTACAGGACTCGAGATCGAGTTTTGAATTACCTAAATCAACTTATATCTGTCGTGCCATTTCTTGATTCAACCAACCTCTGATGCATATGATATTATTGGGCAGGTCACACTCAAATCCGACTCTAGCTTTCGTAGGGATCTTTACATATCGGCGGATCTTGGCTCTACTCCCGTGAGTAGGAGGAGAAACTCTTTTATGCAATGAGTGTATCGCTTACGTGGTATTGTAATCCAATAAAATTCAGTTATTTTTAGAGTTGTCTTTTCTATTTTTAGGTTTCATTTAAAAAATCTTAAAATGATCGAATCTCATCAACTTGTGATACCATGTAAGCAGTTCCACATGGTATAGCCGGTACATACAAGAGTTTCTCGAGCAGGAGAGAGTATTTTGTATAGTAGTTATATGACATAGCAGTACTGACATTTGGTCACCAACTAATAAGATTCAACCATATAAAGATTTTTTTTTTACTAAAAACTTAAAAACAAACAAATCCCAAAAATAATTTAATCCGACTAGTTTGTGACAACAAGTCAGAACTATCACATGGTATGTCCGTTATATACAAGACTTTCTCCGTGAGTAGGGATGTCAATTTCGCCCCGATCTAACCCGACCCTTGCACGGGTTAGGGTAAGTGAACATAAGTAAGTAAAAATTTTCATAGAGCAATCGATTATCATGAATGTGAACATAGTATCAACTGATTTAATGTAATTAAAGAGGGAATGAGTAATTATCCCGCTATCTAATATTCAGACTTTTATGCTAAACAGTAAATATATCAGAGAAACTTAACAATTAATACTAACACCGTCACACCGGTCTCATCAACGTAGCACAACCAAATGCATAGTATAGTACAAGAAGCAGGTGTTTGCCAAGATACGGGTTTAAAGAGTCCATTCTAATAGTTTTGTTTAGAATGAGACTCAAACTCATAACCTCAATCTCACCAAATCACATGAAAATGAGTTTAATTAGTTAGTCCATCAATAACTAAAGTTTTGGAGTTCGAATTTTGTGAAGATAAAAAATATGTACCTGAAAGAATTTTTTTCTCGGAATTTTGAATATCAGATGGTGAAAAAGGGAAAAAAATGAAAGTCGATTAACAATCATTATTCCCTAGTCCCATTCTCCTTTGGAGGGTAATCGATTCCCTATATGAAGAAAAGTAAACAGTCGTGAATTTTCCTTCGCATATTGTGAGTGAAAGAGCATCATGATTTGAATAATATTATCTTCCAATTTGAAAGGCTCAAACTTCCCTATAAAATTCACACTCACATCACACATAATTTTTTTTAAAAAAAATTACATCTTGTCTTTTTATTTTTGGTAAAATTGGTAGCTTTTGTAGCACCAAGGAGAATCTTATGTGAGTCGAGATCGTCACGTCAATCAAGAGTTCAATCAATGGTTACTTGATATGTTACTAAAATATTTACTTTTTAAGGGTAACACAATATTTTTTTTATTAATATATCAAATAATCATTGATCAAATTTTTTATATGATGGGTTCGACTCACTTAAGAATTTCTTGCGGGCACACTGATGCTTTTCAATGTTTTCACTGCACAGCATCTAGAGTCTAGGCTTAGGCTTAAGCCTCATTACTATGTTGCTACAATAGTGGAAAATTATATTATTGGATTGGCTGATCCTTGAATAGACAGAAAAAATAATTATGAATTCTTGAAATTTTTTAAATTTACTTCGTCCTTTTACCATTTTACTGAATTTCTTTCCCTTATATAAAACTTTTAAACTCGTTCATGAATTCGATTCTTATTCGTTTGAATTTTCTACCTAGACTTTTTTTTGTGTGTACACTGGTATCCAGAAACTCATTAGGCTACTGACTAATCCAGTTCGAGCCGGGTCGGCCCATTTAAGGAGTAAAACTCTTCTAGCATGAGTTTTCTCCATCCACAAATACTCGAACCCGAGACATTTGCTTAAGATGAGTAAGTGTCTTACTACTTGAACTAACTCATGTTGATAGACTTTTAAGTCTCCTTGTAAAAAGTTAAAGAAAATAAGGGCAATAGGCTTGTGGGTACTGACCGGACAAAAGATCCCAAATAGAAACGTTTCAATAATAATAACTACAATTTGACCCGTGATTTTATTATTGAAAATTTGAATATACAACATATGAACAAAATTTTGATTACAGTTGATTTCAGAGTACGTGTGTTTTTGATACTTTAAATATGAAAAATAAGTAATAAATTTAGAAAAAATTGAGTGATAAAGAAAATGGTAAATAGAAAAACATAAGAAAAAGAAAGTAAAAGGAGATAGGGAGAGAGTGGGGAGCTGAGAACGATTAGGTAATTACTAGAGGGAAGATCCGCGCTCCGCACGGTGAGGATCGTCGAGCATGGTTTAGCATAATAAAAATGTTTAATCGTAAATGAAATGAATCAAACAAATTATATGCAAGCAAATATTGAAAATATTTACATTATATAGAATCGTGAGAATTATTTAGAAGTATAATTGACATAATATATCAAATGAAATCACGGAGAAAAATAAATTTACTTTATGTACATAGATAAAAAACACAAGAAGCAATAAACAGAGTTAACTCCACCGCGAAAGTCAAATGTATGGTGCCGGTTGGCTTCATGTAGGCAACAAATGTCATGGAGCGGTTAAAAGAAATAGGACGAAAACATGTGGAGTGGAAGTTAAGAAATGAGATTAAGAGATCGGGAGGAAGGAATGAGTGGATGAGCAGTTTTTTCCTTAGAGAAGAAAGTGGGATGTGCTGTAGAGAGGAAAGCGAGTTAAACCCAAAAACTTGGCTACGAATGTGTGAAAGTACGTTATTACCCTATGATAAAAGCCTTTAAATTAAATTTGATGAAAGTTACTTTATGAACAGAAAAAGTGACACCAAAAGGTGTTCTCTTCCCTTAAAATATTAATAAATGTATTAATAAATTTTTCATCACTCACTTAAATTTTGTTTATTCTAATGATTATTAAAAATTGAATTTTATGTGTTCATGGATAATTTGGAAAGGTGAAAAAGATACTAAACTTCTTAAATATTTGCGTATATAATGTATATATAATACAACGATAATAATGTGAACACAGATTATACCTGCTGATAGGTAAGGATGGATCTAGAAACCTTCTTTAAGAAAACGAAACTCAATGGAAAAATACGATGATGAGTTTAATGAGATAAAAAATTAATAAATTTAAGCAAAATTTATATATTAATTAATGAATTTTCTCGAATTGAACTAAATTCGTCCTCCTAGTAACCAAATCCTTGAATTATACCAACTTGGGGTTTGCCTAATGGTTCCTTCACTAAGCCCCCAAATGGGTGATCCAATGATCGAATTCCTAGTTGGGAGGGTCGACGGGAACTTTTCCAGGGATCCCGATCCGGCCGCAGATTAGTCTCGAGGTGCGCTTCGGCTGACTCGGGATACTGCGTGGTGCAAACCAAAAGAAAAATCCTTGAATTATTATAACTACATTGCTGAGATACAATGATAGATCTAATTTCTCTTGGCAACCACCGCGTCCGGCTCGGGAGCTCTTCGATTCTCTTACCTCGAAGATAGTGTTCTGTGTAATGGTATATTACGTGAAAGTATTTACGTGGTCACGAACTAATTAGATTTTTACATTATATTTTTTTAATAAAACTATAAAATAAAAAAGAAAAATAACATTAAAAAACACTTTTTATTAATTTATAATATCGTATTTTACGTGATATACTCGTTGTATAAAAGATTTTTTTTTCCCTCTTAACTCGCTTATCCGATTCTGTCCCTCTGTCAGTCTCAATCCACGATCTCGGATCCATCACTTAGGGAAAAGAAAATCGTAAAATCACCTATATTTAACATCACTGTAAATTTGTAACCCTAATCGGAGTGAATGGAAAGGCAAAATTTGTTCGCAAATTTATGTAAACATATTATAAAATTTTCATGTTAATTTACAAGAGATTGAACTTGTTTTCAAATTTAAAAAAAAAAACAAGTTTTCAATTTATTTATTTTTCTGACGTGAGATTGACTTCTCATTTTCATTTTTGCGACTTTAAGGATTATCATGATTAGTTTCCGACCAAAACAAGGATTAATCAAAACATTCACGTGAAACCCCTCAAATGCACCATCTACCCTTTTTTTATGCCCTTATAAATGAAGTTCATATATTAGTTTTAGGTGGTTTTATCCAATTTTATAATGCGAGAAAATACTAATTAGATTGTCACAAACGAATAATTTAATACTAATCACTAAAACAACTACTTTAATTATTATTAATTAGAATAATCTAATTAATTTTTTTCATTATATTAATATAAGGTAACGGTCATTTAAGATTTTTTTTTAGAATAAAGAGACATGGAAGTGCGGCTAATATGAGTTTAATTATCTCCCAGTTGATATTAATCCAGCCATACTCCACACAGATCGGAGAAATTCTACAATTAAATCGTCAGAACGTCAACTTGACGGATAAAATTTATTGAATTTTTTTCTTTAATTCAAATCATTGATTACGAATCATTAAATTAAATTGTTAAATTATTCAATAATCGGACCGAAAAGGCATCGTACGAACGGTGACTAAATTAATGTGTGCTACTACTACACATAAACAACATTTTATGTCACATCATCCATTATAAATTAGAAATCACGCACAGTGAAAAAGAGGTTCACTGAAACTTAAATAAATACGATTAATAAATTAAAGAACGTAAAATTAGGGGCCCGAGGCAAGACAAAAAGTCCTTTATTGACCAAAGCACAGCCCATCATGTCCATCGGCATCACACGTTTACTATATTACCATTTTGGCCGTTTCGAATAATCCCATCTAAATGAATATAATAGTGCGGAAAAATAGAGATCGGTACAGTCGGTATCATTCTCAATTCTAGGTCAAGAGATCTTGGATATGATATTCTAGCCTATAGTTTGTAACTGAAAAAAAATAATATATATATATAATAGCACGTGAGAGAAAATATCATATGCGTACAAATTTAAAAAAATGAGAAGGGGAGAGTAGAAATATCGAAAAAGACGAATGTGGTAAGTTGATTCAACAAAATTTAGGGAGTGTGCAATTTTATATATAATTCAAAATTTGTCTTTGTGGTGCTGTTAAGAGAACAAGTGAGCAACGTGAATTGATATGAGTTGACTGAAATGATTTGACCTTTTTTCTTGATTAAAATTTTGGGTTAGAATCTTGTGATTATAGAAAATTTATAAGTAAAAAGATCCAAATCATCTAATGAGCCAGCCAACTCGAACTTAGATCGGTTACGTTCTATTAGACCTATCAATATTAACCGATACACTAGAAAAGAAACAAAGGTTAAACCTTAATCGGAGACATAAGACCAATCGATCGTTCGTATTCTTTCACTTTCGATTCGATTCAAACGTACCAAATCTACTTTACGAGTCCCCCACAACAGTGCAAGGGACAATCGAAGGGCCCGGTTAAAGTAAAAGAGGGGAACAAAGAGGAAATATATCGAAAGGGGAAAAGGGAGAGTGGCATAAACAGGCGGAAAAGGCACAGTTCAGGTGTCTTTGGAGTGGCTTTGTCACTCATAAATTAACGAGCTTTGTCGATCGAACCCAAGAGTTTGGCCTGATGATGGTAAAGAAAAGTGCAAGTATTATCCTCGTCTTAGATTCGACTTCCCTTAATCAACCAGCAGCCCTGCGTTTACACTATCCCGTGCGTTTGTTGGCGTGCGTGTATGACCGTAAGAATTAGTCGGGCGAAATTCAGATATACCGCTCGATATTTAAAAAAAGAAAAAGAAAAGAAGAAGACAAGATTGGTCCATCGTGTCGTGTCTTTTGAGTTCTAAACTCTCGAGCCGTGTGCTTAATATTGACGCTGTTAATTTATCCTTAGTTTAACTCCTTTTTGTGAATTGTTTTTGTACTGAATTCCTTCATTTTTTTTTGGTGAGTAGAAGAGATATTTCTATTGTTTATTGATCAACTGGCCATGTGCATGGTTCTAGATGAATTCTTTCTTCCTTAAAAAAACAATTAAAAAAATCAAAATTTTAATACCAAGTTGGTATGCAGTTCTCAAGAATTAGTTCAAATACATAAAACGTACATATATTTTATAAATAATTCATACGATTATGGGTTTAACTACCACTTCATAAGCACAATCCTTAATGAGGTCACTCACTCATGTACTTGAACCGTAAACTTAACTGAATCTATCACTGTATAGGGGTTCATGGACGTGGGAGATTAAATTCCTCGTTACCAAGACAGTTATTTGGGTACCGGTGTGCATCATTTGGTATTCAGAAGTCTATCAAGTCTTGATTAATCCACATGCAAATATGGTTTGGCTATTAGAGAATAAATTTCTTCTAATTATGAGTTTCCTCCTTTCTCAATATCTAATACAAAACTTTACTTAAAAGGAATAAATATCGGACTATTTCAACTAACTCTATGCTGGTTAACGGTTACCAATATTTAAAGCCTGTTTGGATTGAGGGATAAAGAAGGGAGGGATTTGGTGGGATAGACAATTCTTCAAAATTCCTTAGTTGGATATTATTATTTTAGGAGTTATGATGTGATAAAAAAAAGTTGATTTGACTATTTCATCATTTCCTTTGTTTTAAGGCTCTATTGTGCCTTTTTTATGTATGTTTATCTTTGTTATCTCTCCAAATCCCTCCAAATTCCACCAAATTAGAGGAATTGAAAAAGTGCGCTTCAACCCCAATCCTACATTGGCGGTGTAAGGGAGAAAGTTTTCAGTGGAGCGGTCATACCACACAGACGATGCTGACATGGTACATCCGTTCAATTAAAACTTGACATGTAATCAATAATTATATAATTATAGTTATTAAATCCTAAAAAATCTTTAAAAAATCCTGATAAATGATAAATCCTAATTGGAAAGATATATAAATGGTAAAAAATTATTAAAAAATCCTAATAAATAGTTAATCTTAATTGAAAAAATATATAAACGGTGAATCACGATTGGACGGATATATTACGTCAACATCGCCTACGTGGTATGACCGCTCCATTGAAGACTTTTTCGATGTAAGGAGGAGATCTTGAGTATATATGTAAAGCTCAACGACCCCAAGTGCACCAACAATTAGCACTTGTGAGTGATGGCCGTGGTGTTACATATGTATAAGAGTCGACTCCGACCCACATTCATGGAGGATTTATGAGTGATTTATGCTAGACTGACCATGAGCCAAAATCGTGGAAAGTAGTTTAGACCCTGGCTCGGGTGGCGGCGAGTTATTTGAATCCGGTCCAAGAGCCCAGCAGCGAAAACGCTGGTGGGCTTTAAAGTAGGAATTTGTCAAGCCCCAATCCCACGCCAGTCATGTAGTGTAAAGATGAGATCTGTTATATCTACATATATATATATATATATATATAAGGTCCAGTGATCCCAAAAGCACAAACAGCTATAAACAGCTATTTATGACTAGATTATCCTTAATAATTTTATGTATTTACACTTTACTCCCTATCCACTCTCTTGGTCTGAATATGTATTCTAATGTCTCCATTGTATTATTACACGATCTCGAAGGTCGTTTCTCCCTCTAACTATAACAACAGTACTTGCTTTCTAAACGGGCCAATCCATTCGCGGTTCACTTGGACGCGATAAGCCAGCCCCGTCAAGTGAGTCTATGAGAGATAGGAAGAATATCGGCCTTCTTCTTAAGCGGGTCTTATATGTTTGTAAATTACTGAATTAAAAAAAAGCATGCAGGACTTTCTGCTGTAATTATTATCCGGATATAAGTATGTATGTATAAATGTGAGTCGGTGGAATGGTTACGCATTACTATGCTCAAGGCCGAGCCTACGTTACCCAATGACGATTAGATTTTATAGAAGCCCAATGGTTGATAAGCCCGTTTAAAATTAGGGATAATTACACCAAAGGTACAAAACCTTTTGGAAATGTTTCATATTGGTACAAAACCTTTTTTTCGTAGCATTCGGGTACAAAACCTTTTAAAATGTTTCATTTTGGTACACTCCGTCAAT
>JAOYND010107365.1:0-10548 GCA_025802135.1 Lagerstroemia fauriei | reverse complement strand
AGCTTCGGGTGTCGTGCAGCCTCAAGCTCCAGAAGTCGTTGTATCTTGGGAGACTGAAGTCCACGCTTCCTCAGCACGACCAGAGGAGGACAAATAAGTCTTAAGGAGACTCTGACCGCCACAGGTCTCGACGATCAGTAACAAATTTTTGTTCAATTGATTATTTCAGTTATTATTGTATTATTTATTTTATACTCCTTATTTCTGGTAAGTCTTTCTTGCACGAAACCATGCCCATAGAAAGAAAATAAAAATCATTTTTGCAATATTTTATCATTATTGTGGCCATCGAGATTGTCATTTTTTATTTCGGCTTACAATAAATTCGATTTTTTCAGTTCGAGTTGTGTCAGTTTTCATATTTCCTTTTTTTAGTTTTCCAATCCTTTATGTACGACTAGTTAAAATGCAGCATTTCTAGTACGAAAAGATCACACTTCTAAATCGTGAGAATCCTGGGCACTGGCATGATTTTATCGTGCCAGTGCTGGGCCGGGCCATTGAGCCGGCGCAAAATTATCACCCATATCCCTTAATAAGTCAACCAATTTGAATTCAAATTAATTGGTATCTATTGATTTTTATAAATATTTTGTGGTGTACCAAAACCGGATTACGGCTCATTTAGATACAAACCCGTTCAGATACGATAAATAAACTCGTCATGTTTAGGTTATCATGGTTTCTGACCTTAACGTATATAAGCATGATACGTATAAACATAACATGACACAATTACTAGCACCAATTTATGTAGACATAACACCCAACAAAAATCAATAACCCTTAGGAGTTCCAAATACATTAAAAAAAAAGTCACAGACAAAAAAAACCAAAAATAAAATAAAGCGAAAAAATGGGTATAAAAAAAAAAAAAGAAGCACATGACTCTGACTGACATTGTTTGCCCAAGTCATGATCTCTCATGCTAAAATTGGGGACTCGAATTGAAACGCAATTATTCATACGAACCCACCTCCACTACCACCATTTCTAACTCAGCCATCCAAAAACACACTCCATACTGCAATTCATTCCACCTTCCCTTCTCACAAGCACAATTTCCCAATCAAAATCGCCCCCAGGATCACCGGCCAGTAACGTGTGCTAGACTTCATGGCGCCCGATGCATCCGCCGGAGCACTGTCCGCCGCAGGGCCCTCTGCGGCGGAGGCAGCGGCCGCCCGCTTCTTTGTTGGCTTTGCGGGTGCTGGAGCCAGAGCGGGGGGTTTGGGGCCGAAGATGCTCATTGGCAGCAGGACCTGGTCGACCTGGTAGACGGCCAGCTGGCCATCGGAGAAGACCGTGTTGTCCACAGTGGCGTTGGTGACCCCGGTGGAGATGTTCACCTGGTTTCCGGATGTGACGACGTTCATCGGGAACTCGAAATTGCCGCTTCCTCCGGCCTGCGTCCTTAGAGGGTTGCTCACGGTCTGGAACTGCGCGGTCGAGAGGAAGGTCGGGATGACATGGAATTGGATCAACTCAACCTGGACACATACATTATTTACATCAGAAAAATCAAAATAGTGTTGAATGTCAAAGACAAGAACTAGGCACGCTGGCATATGTTTAACGTGGCCTATAGATTTCCTCTATTGCATTAATCCGAAAATTTTCGGATTTTTTATAAAAAGTTACCAATCTCATCATCTCTTATATATACCAAATTTTCGGTTATAGTAAATTTACTTTTCTTTGTAGATGATTTTTTCCATCAAGGATTTTTCAAATGAAACCCCCTTTGTTTTTTTCTTTGGTACCTATGTACTTTTCCCTGTTCCATGATAACAGTTTGTAATCGAGATTAAAAAGGACAATGCTTATTCATTTGTCTGAATGTGCTATTTAGAAATTCAATTGACCTGTTGCTGGTTAGAGAGCGAGTTGAGGGTGCCCGACGGAAGGTTAGCAAACGCATTATCAGTCGGGGCGAACATGGTGAGGCCGTTGTTGGAGTTGTTGAGCTGGGCATTGATCTGGCTACCGACTGCAGTGCTCTTCATCAGCTTGAGCAGCACGGTGTACTGCCCGGCCTTCTCGAGGATCTTAGTGATGTTATCGGGGCCGGGTGGTGCCGGAGCCGAAGCTGGCTGGGCCGAGATCGTGCCGAATTGGAGGATGAAGAATGTCACTAGGAGGGAAACAAGGACTCCCTTCACCATCATTTTTTGTTGGCAACTAAGGAGGAACACAGCACTGAGAGTAGAAGTGACCAGAGAGTCTTAAGAGTGTGGGAGAAGGAGGAGATGGGTAGCTATTTATTTGAGAAATATCAATTTTGGGAAGAGGGACATATAATTATTAAAATTGGAGAAAAATGAAATTTTGGTAGAGGGTTATAATATTAGTCTGGGAAAATTAAACAGTAGTTACTAACATGAGTTGATTAAGTGGTAAGGCACTTGTTTCCTTTAAATAAAGGTCTCGGATTCGAGTTTTTGTGGATGAAGAAAACCCATGCTGAGAGAGTTTTACCCTTTAAATGGGCTGACTTGGCTCGAACTGAATTAGTCAGTAGCCCAATGAGTTTCTAGATACTAGTGTACACACAAAAAAAATTATATAGTAGTTAGCACCTTTTTTTCCATTGTACATCTCCTAATATTAAGCACAGATGAATTCTGACTTATGAAGAATCGGACTATTGATCTATTATACGGTAAAACTTTTACAATCGCACATTTTCTTTATTCATATTATTTGAACCCGGGATTCTATTTGACGAAAAAAATGTCGAATCATAAGAGCCATCCCATATTGATTAAGTAAACACATTATCGAGAAAAGGAGATTGGTGCAGTGCTATCGCTCTCGACCGGACACCAAGATCTTGCATTCAATTCTCACCGATGTAACTTCTCGTACCTTTTTATTCCCTCTTCCTTCTATCTATTTCTAGAATTTTTTTTTCCTTGTAAACTGAAAAAAGGTTAGTACATTATGATTGGACATGAAAGGTCGGGGAATGATTGAAATTAAAGCTGTGATTTTTTTCACTGTTGCAGCCACTAGCTTGCTTGAGGAGGCAGGAAGGGAGTGGTATTAAACATTGAGATCTCGAGTAGGTAATGTCCAAATAGAGGCATGAATGGTTGCTTCGGCTTCACTGTTTTTCTGAACTCCTGAGCTACGCGGAGGCCACAAAGCTACGATCATTCGCCATCGCAACTCTTCGGGAGCAAGTCACTTTACATCAACTATGCCGCAAATGGATCGAGCATGACCCCCTAGGTTGTGGCAGTCTCGATATTGAATTCTCGAGCTTTTCTATGGAACAAAGGAAATTTTCAGATGGGGGTGCGCTTACATTCAAATGGGTCCAATTCCCTTGAAGAATTTCTAAAAAGGTGAATAGGCTGCGGATCATTAATGAACTTGGGTAGCTGGTGTTTGACACACCTAAAACAAAGTATCACATCATTTTTTCTATTTTCCTTTTTTTTGTTATAACTAATGATGTGCAATTACCAACATGGTGTTATACTATTGCCGATATATAAAACGATCTATTAGTCGAGTTAATGGAAGACGTGGCTATCTTAGTTCACTAAAAAGGGTTTTTATTTCTGAAGGTTTATTCATTTTTTCGAAATATTCAATATCTAAAATCTTAACAGATCTTGGTTGTTTTTCAAAGTTCAAACATTATGAGGGCCCTTTGCCATCAATACATTTTCATATTTTCTTCTTCTCTTTTTTTTTCTTTTTTAATGCTTTTTCTACTTTTATAGATCATGATCTAATCCTTAAATTTTTACCAACATAAGAGTCTGCACAATTGTGAGAATAATTGTCTTAAATTGTATTAGATCTCCTCATATGATGGGTCCCCAAATAATCTCTCTCACCATGCCCTAAGCCAACTAGTTGTCAGTTGATCCATCAGATTCTTGTTCTTGCAGTTGAGTGGGATTCATCACGAGGGGGAGAGAGAGATGATAGTCATGATGACAAGACAAGAAAAATAAGAGTGTGCTTGTGTGTGTTTTTGAACTTCATGTGCATTATCTAATATTTAAATATTTAATTCAAGTCGAATCGACTCATCAAAAGATAAAAATATTTCACTTATATGTATTTTTTATTTATAAATTTCGAATCAGAAATTTTACATAAAAGGAAAAGGTTTCAAATCATCTTAACTAATTCATATTGACAGATGGATTTTTTCAGGTTAATTTTATTTTAGAGAAATCCTTTTCATTTTCTTTCATAAAATTTGTAGAGGTTCCAATTCGATGGGGGATTAATCCCTCGATGGGACCCTCCATGTCAGCGATTCTAGTCTCATCCACATCATTGGTGCTCTCGTTGAGAGTCGAACCCAAGTTTCGACCTATATATTTTCAAAGGGTGTGTGATGGGACTAATATCACATTGGATTCAAAGGGTGTGTGTTGGACTAATCTCACCCCTATTCCCTTGAGAAATGCCTTTTCTAGGACAACTGAGCCATCACACCGCCGCCCAAAGCAGACAATACCTCTTGGCATGGCCCTCCACATCGGTGATTTTGGTCTCATCCACGTCAATAACTGTATAAGTGTTGATTACATGCCATATAGATCCCCAGTTTTAAGTGGTTGTCCAGATCCAAATTCTCTGAAATTGGCATGGAAGCACAGAGAGTGACATTTTATGTTTAATTCAATATGAACTGCACTTTGAAGACTGAGCTGTATTCGACTCCATTCCAAAGTGTATGGTGACCAAGGTGGACGCTTAAAGAGACAGTATTCTCTCTATACCGAAACGAACTCACATGTAACTTTGATTGAGATCGGTTTAAGTCGATCTAAACTCAATCGAATCTGATCACATTGACTGCAAAGTTGTCTGCCAACTCTCCCGGCTCACAAATTTAAGGATCCGATGTCCTGCTGTCTTACTGGATGCTGGTTCTGCAATGTTCTGGGGCTTATTCTAGAGAAAACTCGCACTTCTATCTCCTACCATACAAACATCTTTCGATCGAGCTTTTGGGGCGCGAACAAGTAAAACATTCCTGCTAGGCTCTACTCTCCCTTTTCAGGCATTTCTATATGGACCTCATTTACTTTGACAAAACGATTTCATTCGGTAGAGACCAATCAATATCCAAGGAGCATGTCATGTCCCTTCTGTCGGCCCTGAGATGTCCCGAGCTAATGATAAAACAAGAAATTCGAAACTTGATAACGGTTATATGTGGAAAAACTCTCAATTCAATGATAAAAAATACGTAAAAAATATAGGATTCTACTAGATCAGATCGAGAGATTACAGAAAACAGGATACCACCAATCCCAAGTCCCATTACCAATCCCAAGTCGCATTACAAAGAGTCACAAATTTGAGCTCTCAAGTTCTCACGCCCTCATGTTATCGACAAGTTTATATCTCTCATCGACTCTCTCACTTGGGCCCCTGGTGTTTCATGGCACCAAGACACACTTTCACAACTCATACAAGACCTTATTTATAGAGAAAAAGACACAATGAGTCATATATACTTGTTGATTCTTACAAGTGAATTCTAAACATTTCAAAGTGAGAAATCTAAGTCCTATATGTTGCTCACGTTACAACATTGAGTCATTTCCGTCACCTATCATTACTTTAAACCGATGTATGTCAATGCCACGTCCATGCCATGTTACGAACTTTCCTCAATCCTACTTCTAAATCTAAACCTAATCTCTATATGCAATTAATTACCGTATTACTATTCTAGTATTTTATGTCTCCTTTCCTATCTCTCGACTTAACAAGAACGTGCTTCTAGGACGATACTAATTAATCTTTCACTAAGCAATTAATATTAAGAAATCCATTGAGTTCGAACCATAATTTGGATATCGATGGTGATAGGCTAATCTCTTGATACTTCTCACAAATAATTCTGATATCTCGACGTGAATTATCATAAGTTATATTATCTCTGGCATGATTTCGACTCCGTCTCTCGAGTTTATCGATCTCTCCTACTCTATATAATTGGTGGCCAAGCAATTAGAAAGCATTAAACGCAAGAATAATATAAGTAACACAAATGTAATCAATCACATATAAGAGAAAAGATAGACATTTATAAAATAGAAAGGAGTTCCATTGCTTGCTCTGGGAATTAGGAAATTATTTCATAATGAAAGTAGAAATAACTACCAAGAAAGAGTTGGAATACATCATGAATCAAGAAAAAGAGAAAAGAGTAAGAAAAACTCTAGATAAGTCGAAATCAATCTCTCGAGTCTCGAGCCGTCTTGAAGTACTCTGCCTTTTTCCTTCTTGATCACAAGCTTCTTGATCTTCTTGGTAGCAAAATAATTGAGTAATTTATGGATGGATGGAATGTTGAATGTTGGAAGGACTTACTTGAAGGTCTATCTATAGTGCTCGGAGGATATTTGAAGAATATTTTTATAGTATATCATTTCCTCCTTTCAATCTTGAAATATTCTCCCTCTCCCCACTGAGTTGAATCGAAATCCTTTTAGCCCCAAATATTTCTTAATCAGCCGAGAAATATTCTGTGTCATAGTTGGGTTAATGGATTTCAATTTGGCAACAAATATCTCGAAGTTCATTGCTAAGTTGTCTAGGACCGTGGTCCTGTGTCGCGGTCCCTCTCCTCTGTCTCTTAGTGGTGCCGCGGTCCAATGCTCTGCTCTTCTGATCAACTTTATTTTTTCATTCGGAATTCATCTTTAAGGCTTGGTTGATTTTCAAATATGCACCTACATCATAAAATACTTCGAAGTACTTACATTCTTGCAATAAATCTGAATTTTAACCACTAATTCAAACTCAAGCAACTCACTTAAATCTAAACCTGAAAAGCATATAAATAATTAGTCTTTTCACAGAGTTAACATGCCACGTCAGCAATATATAGGACTTGATTTATCACTTTGAAACAATTAGAACTCACTTGCAAGAATCGACAAACATATAGGACTCCTGATATATTTATCTCATTATTTATATGCACAAAACCTCTTCCTATTTTGAACTATTATAAAATATTCTCTACATACAAAATCCTTCAGATATTCGAAAAAGATTTTGTTTAGGATATTTTATACTTCCGACCCCGATCTCGCCGGTTGATCATTCTTCACACCTCTTAAGCCCGATCTCCAACTCATTTTTTGAATTTTAGAGTTTTTGTGCTCCAGTTTATGGCGAGATATCCCATCATCTTCGTCTCTAATCTCTTGGAAGCCATATTCAACTTTTGTTTTCTCAAACAAGATCAAAACACTTGTTGGATCATAGTAGGCTCACAACATGTAAAGAACACGACCTCGAGAATGACAATTATTAAGTAATAAATAATAAAACATGCCGTTATTTAACAGGTTAACCTTTTAGAATAGACGATTGTGGCGACTTCTAATTCTATTAACAATAAAACTAATTGTTCGTAGCAGAAGGTTCCAGGAAGAAAGTCGTGTATCCTCTCTTTAGCAACAAGGAAAGCTGTATGAAAAGCAGCAGAGTCGTGTATCCTCTCTTTAACAGTTTGTCGGCAGGGGAACAGCAGTTGAAAAATCTCTTACTGTTGCCAGCAGTAAACGAGTCTTGGCAAAATTGTGTAATAAACTTCTCCTGCAGATAATGATGATAATAATAATAATAATGCGAATTCATGGTAACCTTAACATCGTAAATACTAACACTGGAATCACCCAGGGGACACGTGCGAGCCAAGCGTGAAAGTGGTTGGTTCAGAAGGGCTTTTCTGGCAAATGATGAGGTTAAGAAATCCAACGGACCATAACTAATTCAGTTCGAGTCGGGTGAACCCACCAAATGGTAAAGCTCTACCAAGATAAATTTTCTCCATTCACGAGACTCGAACCCGAGATCTTACTTAAGAGGCTCTGGCTATTTTCACCTCTCATCTTTCGAGTATAAAAGATCGTCCAAGAATCAGTTAAGGTGAGGAAAAAACCAAACTGCCATATTGATCCTTTTCGGTTGTTTTACAGGTTGGATTTCAGTATGGAACAAATATGTGAATAACGAAACGAAATCAATCATAGTCCATGAGACTTGATATGGAACACAATTCACCAAGGATGAAATCGTCTTTTCGCCTCGCATGGGTATGACTGCCATAGTGCCATTTTCTCCTTAGACCGGAAACAAATCGTCTTTTCATATTGCAGGGATACAACTAGTCCTAACCAAGGTTTGGAAACAGCACTGAACCACTCCTACAACATTCAGAACCACGGTTCCGGCCAATTTAGAACCGCCAATTCGAAATTAAATGGATACAGTTTAGAACTGGATGATTCCTGCAAATAAAAAAAATCAATACATTAGTATTAAAATTCAAAAAAAATTGATTAAACAAAGGGGCAGATGTTGTTGTGTCACATCTAGCTGATGTGGCATGCTGATATTTTATTTTTCATTACCAATATGTCATTTTTAACTACACAGAAAGATAAATAGGAAAATTTGACCAGATGAGGTTGGATTTATTACTATTGTAGAGTGGGATCAAATTTATTGATGCAAATATGCTCCGATACCGTGCAAAAATTTATTAATCTACTGTGAGAAGTTGGAATCACATTCACATAACTTCCTAAAGTGATTAGATTGTTACAACAATATCTGTTAAATTTAAAATTATTTTCACTATCTGTCCGAATACAAGTCTAAATCTCAAGTATTTCTCTATTTCTGTGCAATAAAAATGTCATATCAGTTGTCATGTCAGCAACTAACAGAATATTCTAAGGTAAGCACCCCCTATTAATTTTAGCCAAGAAAGAGCAAATTGCAGTGATGAGGTAAAATTGGATGCCGAGGAGGAGAGATGAAATTGATCTATTATTGAGGACGAAATTAATGTGTAGAAGGATGAGATTGTTTTAAATGAAAAATTCTTAGGTGATTCTACCTCGTCATATGGCGTGAGGAAGCACCAATCAAAATGTGACAAACGAGAAAATTAATATTGATCATCCAAGCACTTGCTATGATTGACACTAATCAAAGCAATTTGATTGGTTCTTCCTCACCACGTTATCGTGAGGTAGAACCATCTAAAATTTTTTCGTTTTAAATAGTTTGGAGATTATGCAAAGTGCATCTCTGCAGTGAAGTTATTTAATGAAGTACCTGCCCTTCAAAGAAAAACCAATGTGATCAACATTGTGAAATCAAGCAGTATCGTAATTATAACAGGGTATTGCATTAGCCATTAAAATAGCCTCATACATGATAAATTGTGCAATATATATATTTATATATATATATACACACTAGACGAAAACTCATATTACACGCAGATTTTATTATTTAATAAAATTAATGAAAGATGAATATGTAAATAATGAAATAAAAATTTTAATTATAATTAGCGTTCAAAGTGTGTAATTTTTAAATAAATTAAATATGAAATTCAGTAATATATTTAATAAAAATATTGATATTTTATATATAACAAATTTGGCAAAGAAATTGTTAGAGAAAAATCCAAGAAAGATTTTGTAGTTAAATATTAGTGAATTTACTATCTCACTCCTATTTTTTCTTGATCTAATTGATATTAATAATTCAATTTTATACGCTAATTGATAGTTTGGGAAAATAAAAAAGACACCAAAACTCCAAACATTTTCATACATAATATAGATATTAAGATTGCAAGGATAAATTTAAGGGATAATTGTTCCTTAACTCGATAAAATCCATTACTCTTATATAATTATCTCCTAATTTTATTTATTTTTATTAAATTATCTCTCTTTCACTCCCATGCTCATCCTTTTACTCTTCTTTGAATTCTGCCCCTCAATAAATTTTGGGAAAAAGATAATTTTAATCCTCAACCTTTTATAGTTTTGCTATTTTTGTCCTAAATCATTTTTTCATTTATATCCTTAATCTTTTGAGTTTTGCCGCTTTAATCGTACTGTTACTTTTTTCATCAAAAAAGTATATTCCATCCAAAAAAGAATATTCGGTCCAAAAATAATTTTTTCAACAAAAATACTTTAAAAAAAAAAAAGAAAATAAGGAAAAAATAAATGAAAATAAAAAATATCGACAGTGTTTCACCGGTGGCCACACCTTCTCCAAAATTGAGACACATTTTTGGTTGAGAATTGATTAATATCTATTATTATTATAAAATCGTGACTCATTCTGAGAAAAATGAATCTTTATTTAGAGAGAACACTTGCTAATAATCAACAACTCCTTAATCAGATACGGTCCCACCGTACTCTCTTACTTCCAGTTTGATTTTTCTAATTTTTAAAATTTTTCAGGAATATTTATATCAAAAATTATTTTTCGGATGAAAAATAATTTTTGTATGGAAAAAGTAACGACCTGATCAAACTGATAAAAGCTCAAAACGTTGAGGACATGAATGATTAAAAATAAATGTTTAGAATAAAAATGGTAAAAGTACGAAAGGTTGAAACTAAAAGTGTCATTTACCCATAGTTTTTTTATTCATGTATGATTGTACAAATAAGTTTTATATCGTATTTTTGAATAATATTAAATATTGCTAAACATAAAAAAGAATTACTG
>JAOYND010107258.1:0-10549 GCA_025802135.1 Lagerstroemia fauriei | reverse complement strand
AACCTATTCTTCCTTTAGTAAATAAAACAAAAAATTTAAAATCGATTAATCAAATAATTATTTAACAATTTTCTTCCTTGATATACCCAAAAATTATCAAAAATATCTAATTGAATGCAATAGGAGAGAGGTTTTGTGATTAGCAAGGCTTTTGCCGCAAGAGAATGAAGATTATTAGATAATAAAAACTGAGGAAGTGACGAGAGTCAAGAGATGCCGATGATTTGAAGATGGGAAGAAAGAGATAAAATAAAATATTAAAATAAGATGTTGCATTTTCATGTTTTATATTCAATATAAATATATATATGACTGTTCTAGGTATCGGTTCCGGTCCCGGTTCCGGATATCACGTTTAATGGAACTAGAACCAGAACCTATTTTAACCAGATCCTCATTTTTCTACCCGAAACCTACCCTATTCCCATTATAATTTACCCGAAACCTACTCGATATGGTAGATTCCAACCGGTTTCGGGTCTATACGGTACTCGTGCACACCCCTAATTTTAGATACAACAAGCTTATCTTAGAATATTGTTCTTTCCACCTATATATATATATATATATATATATGAACACTCAAAATCCTGTGTTATTCTGTTCGTGTTGTTTGTTGCACGTGACATGAAATCGTTGTTTCACTAACCTAAGGTTGGCCTAGTGATTCCCTCACTAGATCCCCAAATGGTTGATCCCTAGATCGATCCCCAGGTTGGGAAGATTGACTGAAATTTTTCCAGAGATCCCGGTCCGACCGTAGATTAGTCTTGATGTGCGTTTCGACTGATATGGAGATATTGCGTAGTGCAAAGAAAAAAAGAAATCATTGTTTCCTAGAATTCGAATGTATCAGTGGGTGTTTGATAAGGATCGACCCAGTAAAAGGGCTAAACCGGGCATTTGCAGCTTTTATTAAGGCCGACTCTCTTAATGCCATTTAATGCCCTTAATTTTTTACCTTAATACACTCAAAATTGGAATCCTAAGAGACAAGGAATCCTAAGACCAGTTCTTTGAAAGAAATAAAAAAATTGTAGGAAAAATTTAAAATTTGGCCTCGCGCAAGGTCCTATGGCTGGGATGAACGTAAGTCATATAATGTAACTAAAGATGTTACGTAATATAGAAATACTCCTTACTTATAAATTATTCCAAATACTCATTCATTATCAATATGAGATTGAATTCCCATCATTCCACCGTGGGCTCATGTGGTTTTGTCTCTTCATGAGCTCTTTTCAACGCAACCCACATTATATAAATTAAGCTCATGGGCTTAAACCCAATAAAATTTTCTTTAATTTATGAGAACAATTTCTCATTCAAAGTCCATGCCCTCTTTTTCAACACCAGATTCCAGAACTTGCTCGGTTCTGGTCCATGATACCAAGGATGGGGAGACCAGGATGCACTATGTAACCGGAATCAACCACCTCGACTTTCCTGGTGCGATCACCCTGGTTTTCATCGATGATTATTTAATAAATTATTATCCAGGACTGTTTAATATAAATGAATAAATCAATGTTAATCACACATGACATAATTTAGGCTGATTGAAGTTATCTTAAAAGATTCTTCCCCACTATAGCATTACAATACAGGACTGTTTAAAATTTTTTATTGTTTTCCAACAAAATTAATATTTAATGAATTTATAAAATTTGTCAGTGAAATATAAAAAATAAGGTTTATATTCGCATTAAAACTTAAATTAATAGGTAATTGTACCGAATTCTCATTTCATAATTTTGTTTACTAACTTATCGACGCGGAATATAGTTTTCAATAGAATTTATATGACAAATTTTTTTCCTGTCATCAGTCTACATTTGAAACGAGTTAGACTTTTGTTAGTTGATTTATAAAATATTGGATTCATACCCATCCTAAAAGTCTAAGTTGATATAATTATCTTATATTTCAGTTTTTATTTTCATTTATTTTTAATATGGGATATAATTCTAAAGAAATGTTTTGAAATAATAGTTTTGACTGATTTTGATTATTACAAATGCATCTGTTTCCACATTAATCGGTATTTTTGGAAAATGCTTCTACTTATAATCCATTTCAAAGGAAAAAAAATGATTTTTAAGTTCTCAACCCATTCTTTGTCCTAAATCTTTTTTGGGATTAATTTAATCCTAAATCTTTTCACCAAAGTAAAATCTTGATTTTTTAATATTTTAATATGAAAACATTTTTAAATAAAATAATAATAAATAAATAAAAATAGGGAGAAATGGTTTAAGTGACTTGTGACAACCATCCCTCTCACCCCGATCTCGCTGGTCACCTCTAGGGAGACATGATCATCGATGAGAAATCGAGAACTCTTAATTGGAGGTGGAGGGGACCTCACCGGCAGCTATCCCTCCCTTCTTCTGACGACCATCCCTTCCTATAGACGGTCCACCTCCAAGGTTGCCAGTTACCGTAATAGGTAACTAAGTGACCTCGAAGGGAAGAGGTGGCCTCGAGGTTAGGGGTGTTCAAAAACCGGTTCAGGGCTGAACCGGTTCTGAACCGAACCGAACCAAAAGAACCAGTTCAGCTCGGTTTGGCACATTAGGTAGAGAACCGTAACTAGTTTGTGTGAAAATAACTGAATTGTTTAAACCAATTCGGTTAACCGGTTCGAACTGAATTGGTTTTGAAACGGTTCAATTCGTTTCAAAACCGGTTCGAACCGAATTGAATTGTTTTTAAAACGGTTCAATTCGGTTCAAAACCGGTTCGAACAGAATTGAATTGGTTTTAAAACGGTTCAATTGGGTTCAAAACCGGTTCGAACCGAATTGAACCGTTTTAAAACCAATTCAATTCAATTCGAATCGGTTTTGAACCTTAAAACCAATTCGGTTGGTTCGAACCGGTTAACCGCATCAATTACACTTAGAAATTAACCGAACCGCTTTTCATCTAAAAAATCGCACCAAAATAGAACCGGTTCGGGGAGAACCGGTTCAAACCAGTTCGGTTACAGTTCGGTTCCGGTTTGGTTCTCCCCGAACCGGTTCAGTTGAACACCCCTAATCTTTCTCCTAATCCATTGGCACTCCCAATGATCAAAATTTAGCATCGCTTCTGTAAAATCAGATATAATCCATCTGCTATCCCATGGGCACTCACCTTCACTCTTAATTGCAGCTACTATTGTTTGGGAGTCGGAGAGAAAAAGTATATTTGACCAATTTCTCATTTGTGCGATTTGATATGCTAATATAAGAGCTTTAGCCTCAGCCTGAGCTGCTGATATCGCAGCTTCCTTGATGAACCATGACAAGTTTACCTTGTCTCCTTGTACTGCCACCCCTCCCAAACAAGATTTTCCATTTGCATATGCTGCATCAGTGAATATACAAATATCAGCCACCCCATTTTCTTGTGTTATTGTTTCTGAGTGTGTTGTTGTATGTCTTATATGTCTTCCCACCTCACCTCTCCTAACCTGTAAACATATCCTGGACATATCATTTTGCTTCTAGTTAGACTATGGAAAATACTAAAGTTATGAAAGATAATTTAACTTAAAATTATTCATAGTTAATAGATAAACACGTGGGATTATTGTGTCTGTAAAAATATAAAATTGGTTTTAATATCTAGTGAGTTTAACTAAAATTATTGTAAAATTTGTCATAATCCAATAATTTAACGTGTTTTACATGTAATTAGAAGTAAAGTTCATACTGCGCACGAAATTGTTATTTTTATTTTTACTACAGCTTTAAAGTAATAAATAAATAATTTTACTAATCACACTAAAAAATTAACTACCACACATTTTTCAACAAAACCCAATAATTTATGATGTAAGTATACTATAAATATTTTTCAGTGATAAATGAGATCCATAAACCTAATTTTAAAATAAAAGATAATGAAAAAAAATGAGTACATAACTCCCACGATAAAATTCGAACCGATAACCTTTTGATTATGGAACGGAATGATGTGTGATTACCAAAAAAACCCATTCCTCTTCCACAAACTTTTACATAAAAAGGGGCTTGTGTATGGAAAAGAAACGAGGTTGAATGGTCAAAGATAATGTCTGGCGGCTGAAAAGATTATTTTTGAAGAGTGTTATCTTTCTAAAAAATTACAAATCATTGAAAGATTTTCTAATTTATCACAAACTATTTTTTTACTCAAAAAATCACGAATTATGCTCTATTTTTCCTAATCTATCACGCCGTTAATTTTCACGGTTAATTGCTAACGTGTACCGTTAATTTTGTTGATTATGCAAACGGAGTCTGATGTGGCATCGCGCACGGTATCCATCTGGTCATAAAAATAGGGAACATCTATTTGCACATCTATTTGCACGTCCATCCTCGTGATAAGACAGAGAATTTGATAATAATTCATATTTTTTATGACTCGATGGACCTCACATGTAATGCCACGTCAGACTTTGTTTGTACAATCAATAAAATTAATGGTACACATAAGTAATTAACGAACAAAATGAATGGCGTGGTAGATTAGGGAAAACATAGCACAGTTCATGATTCTCTAGGCAAAAAAATAGTTCGTGGTATATCATGAAATTTTTGAATAGTTTCGTGATTTTTAGGCAAATAACCATTTTGGAGCCAACGTTCAAACTTTAGCATGGATTGCTGGATCGTAGGGCAGTTATCTCCTGAAAGTACGATATTAGACATGTTCATTTATGTGACTCGAACTGCGACCTTACTTGTCAAGATAATGCGCGAACTAACTCATCCGATCGAACGAAAGAAATTGCAGAAGATATTATATAAGAAAAAACACTAGAAATGAGAAAAGATTTGTCATTAGTGACAATATACGATGATTCCTCCTTTATGGCCAGTGTTATAGATTCTTTCACGTCATTTTCTTAACCGAGAAATTTGTGCGAAAATGATATCTTTCTTGTAATATGAACACCGATAGGAATTATACAGGTTAAGAGTCGATCAAGCTTCGACCGACGGTCGATGTGGATGATTTTCGACCACGCTCTAGTGGACCTGAAACAAAGAAGAGAAGCCGAGCCTAACTCAATCTGGACCTCACATTAGGTCAATGAAACTTTAAATCTAACAAGAGAAAAACATTGGAGTAAATATTGAGCACGTATTATCCATGTAATGTAGATGAGTAATTAATTGATTTCCACTTGCATCGATTCCCAGATAAAAAATTTGAAGAAAAAAATGGAAAAAGACACTTTTGGTCCTCAACTTTTCGCACTTTTGTCATTTTCGTCCTAAACGTTTATTTTTTATCATTCACGTCCTCTACCTTTTGAATTTTTTATCACTTTAGTCCTTTTTTGTCATATTCCTTCTATGATTAAGAAAATATCGGTTACTAGCAGGTATCTTCTCCAAAATTAAGACTCATTTTTCTCAGAATGAGTCACGATTTTATAATGATAATAACCAATAATCAATTTTCAATCGAGAATGTGTTTCAATTTTGAAGGGGATGTGACCACCAGTAAAACTCTAATGATATTTTTTTTATTGCTTTTTTCCTTTTTATTTATTTTTAAAGAAATATTTTTTGTTGAAAAAATAATTTTTGGATAGAATATGCTTTTTTGGATAGAAAAAGTAACGGTATGACCAAAGTGACAAATACTCAAAAGGTTGAGGACGTGAATGACAAAAAATAAAGATTTATGACTAAAATAACAAAAATGTAAAAGATTAAGAATCAAAAGTGTCATTTACTAAAGAAAAAAATCACATCAAATTTTCTCCAAACATAGAGGGGGACTCGTTTCGGTTATAAAAGGAGGAAGTAGATAGACCAAATTTTTTATTTTCAGATCGAGAACGATTACATGATTGCTAAGAATGAGAAAGAAAAGCTACTCGGTAATGGGTGCGAACAGTGCCGATTAAAAGGAGAGGGTGATTAAACTATTTTTACCGGACGTGATGAACCAATATGAAAATGCCACGTGAAGACTAACACGACAGCGAAAATTACGACAATTATTACGTGTGGGGCCCTTAGCTCTTGACCTGTCGGAATTTTGGTTGGTCAAACCCACCACCATAAGCTGCCAATGTTGGAATCTCACAACCAAAGCTGAGAAAGTTTTGTATTTAACAATGTTATTATGTATAAATGTTTATATGGTGATAATAATTAATTAAATATATTTTTAAAATTTTTTTATTTGTAATATATTTTAAAAATATTACTTAAATTAACTGAATTTTATTAGTTAATATTATTATACCAACTAATAATAACACTGTTAAAAAACTTGCTCAAAGAGCAGAGCCGATAAGATAGTGAAATGCCACGACAACTTGTGGGGCCCACTTGAGAGGCACAAATTTGATGCTGGTTGATTTGTGCCGTTAACATGTCCACATTCAACTCTCCGGAATACCAGTATCATGGAATTAATGGTGCGTTCCAAGCCGTATAATATACTGTCTGATGAATTAGTTGATCATTATGATGCTGGACACTATCAATATAAAAAAACGTGCCGATGTTTATTCGTGGTATTGAGTAATAATATTCAATTATCACTAAAATTAATTTTGAATTTCTTAGATTTATAAAAAATTAAAGAATTAAATTTTATTAATTAATGTTACGAGGTGTAATATTATAATATTGTGACACAAGACACCTACTCTTCCTGACCAGACGTTGTCAAGTCATTAATGATGTGTTTGGTTGGGTGGAATAGGATGAGGAATAGAATAGCTATTCTATTTCTGATCCTATTCCGGTGAATCAAACAAGTTCAAACTATTCCGGTCAGGAATAGAAGAGAAATGAAGGGGTTTTAGTATTACTTATAAAGCCATCAGAAATAGAGCTATTCCATTAGGAATAGTGACAAAATGTCAAAAATACCCTCCAATTGTTTTTGAATTTACAAATTTGCCACAGTCTTCTACCTTCTGCCCCTACCGGCCACCTGAACGCCGTCAGCCCTCCGCCACCGCCGACGACTTCCCCGCGCCTTCGGCGAGCCACCCCAAGCCTCCCCGTGTCGCCCTGAACTCGCTCGACCCACTCGAGCCCACGTCTCCCCGAGGCTGTTCGACCCATGGGCTCGGTTATGTAGCTAGGCCGAGCCCTCCCGTGGGGTCGCGAGCCCAACTTCTCTCTCTACTGGTTCGACCTCCCCGAGCCCTGGGCTCGAGACCCCACGGGAGGGCTCGACCAAGCTCGAGAACCGAACCCCTGGGTCGAACGGCAGCAGGAAGGAGTGGTTCGTGGGCTAATCGAGCACAATGATCCTCGTAAGGGCGCGACGATGGCTTGAGCCATCGAGGTGGTTGCGATGGTCGGGGTCGCCTTCAGCTTCAGGTTACGGTGGCTTACCTGATCAGTGTGGTTGCGATGGTCGAGGTCTCCTTGGGCTTCAACCTTCAAGTCACGGTGGCCCCTATCGCGAGATGTGGAAGAAGATGAACAGTGCTACTGGCACTGTTCACTCATTTTTTTAATTATTTTTCTATAAAATAGTAAAAATAATACAATATAAATAATATATATATATATATAATTAAGGACAATTTTATCTTTTTATTTTTATATATTATATTCCTTATCATTTTATTCCCTCTAACTAAACAAAACATATTTATTTCTTATTTAACTATATTATCCACACTATTTCTTATCTTACCATAAGTACATTAGTCTTTGAAAAGGTTGCAAGATATCAAAGATATGGAAATCTTCCGGATCAGATCAATCCTTGGTCGTTTCGTATTCGTTGATATTATATTCTCTTCCTTGATGGGCATCATTGGGCGTGAACAATTCGATTAAATCATAGTACAATTTGATAACCTCAGAAATAAAAAAAAAAAAAAAAAAAAAAAAAAGGAGAGGCAAAGAGAACGAACGGCAAAGGTTTTGAGGAGAAGCGAAGTAAGTTCTTTGGATAAATTATTAATTTAAATAATAATTTATACAATAAATTTATTATATATTATACATCGAAATGTTTACTCGGTGGAGGGAGGAGGAATCAGGTTGACGTGGCAGCGAGGGGCCGCCGGTGTAGCTCCCGACATCGCTTCGCTGCAGCACATAATCGAGACCTGACCTTCTCTCCGCCCACCAGCCACCTCATTTTCCTCTGATTTAAAAAACAATTTTTTATTAATTATTTGTACGGAAAATAATTTTTATCCTTTAATGCAAAACTAGCTGACGATGCACGTGCGCCTAGCGCATAAAGCCGATTTAAAACAGTCTCACCTCCTTTTATGCACCTTTTACTAACCACCAATCCGTGTCTCCACCTTTACGAGTAAATATTCCATGCGAAATTCACAAACTTTCTCGTCGCATAAATTAATATTTAAATTTTAGTATGTGTAAAATTAAATTTTAAAATTAAAAAATTTTATACATATCAACATATAACAAAAATATATACAATAAACTTGTTATAATATATTATATATTGAATATTTACTTGTTACCCTTATACAAATAAATTGTGCGCTGTACATTACGTCATGCAGTACCGTGGTTTTCTTTGAAACTTTTTCCACAGGCACGCGATCCGAGAAAAAACACAGGAGGAAGACAGAAAATATAAAATAATAAGAGCAGTTCTGCTGATAAAAACTAAAACCGAAATCACTGCACTGATTTTCTTTAAAACTAATTTTTAAGAAGAGATTCCTAGTTATAAATAAATAAATAAATAAAAGGAGAGAAAACATTAGAAAAAATATGAGTAATTCTCCTGGCAAGGTTTAAATTTGAAATACCATCTAATCTTTTATTTAATTTAATCTTTTTAATTTTTAATATTTGCCGGTTTCCGTCAGAATATTCTTGGAGCATATGCATACCTATATGTGTGTGTCTATATATATATATATATGTATATATCTATCGCGCATAGATTTGGTTGAAGCTTTCAGTGGATTTCTATGGCCTGTCTAGATCACGGTAGTTGCATGATTGACTAAATTAGTATTAGCATGTCAAAAAACTATAAGAAGTGGACTGACCTGAACGATTTTTTTATACACAAAATCGATTATATTTAAGTTTTAGTTATCGTTGCGTTGCGAGGTAATTGCGCCAATCCTACAAAAAAGTTTTACCAAGATTCCAAACTGATAGAAAAAGAAAATCTCATGCTTAATCGGTACAAGATATTTGAAAACTGTTCTCAACGTGATACATTTCTTAATTTCTCTCTGACGCCTTTAATCTTTACAGACGTGATATCTGATGTGGACTCGATTTTTACTATTTTGTATGGATTATCTTATTTCAGTCACATAGATTCTTCATGTTCCTCTTCCATTGAGTTCCGCACCCACTGGGCAGCTTTTTTGGGTCTGACACGGCGATACCTCTCCCCCCTTGTGAGCCGATCCGACTAAACTAGTTGGAGATTGAGTATATTGAGTTTAGCATATTAGGTGATGCACAAAAAAGGTAATTCATTCGGTATTGAGGCACGGTGCTCGATAATTGTTACGGTAGGCATTTCATATTCTTTTTGTAATTTTTGGAATGGAAAAATTTTATTTTTAAATAATCGCGATGATAAAGGTACAATTAGCCAACTCATCGGTCGATCGTCTAATTAATTTAAATTCAAATCGACTTGGTTAACTGGAAAATTCTTTTAAAGAGGAGTTGAGTCATGGAGGGAGAAAAGGCACAAAGTATTTTAGTCCATATTAAAAGAAAAAGTAGCCAATGCTAAAAGAAAGGTAACAAAATAAAGCTTAGTAGTGTTTTTATCATATCATCACGTGGAAGATACATTTGCATTGCACCACAAAATGATTCAAAAAATAATTTTAAAAAAGTAGTGCTGCCTTACTTAAAAAAATATAAATATCATTAATTGTGCTCTTTATTTATTTATTTATTATTGCTACTATCTTTAACCATAACATTAAAGGGCTCTTGTAGAATTACTTGTACAAGATGGTTCAGCTGGTTCGAGTTTTTGTGAATGAAGAAAAATTATATTGGGAGAGTCTTGCTCTTTTTGTAGGTTGACTCGGCTCAAACATGATTAATAAGGAGCTCATAGGGATTCTAGATAAGTGGTCTATGGAATAGAAACACGTGTTGATGAGAAATTCTTAGGCGGTCCAATCTCGTCATGTGTCATGAGAAAACGTCAATCAAAATGTGATAAACGAGTAAATTTGTGGTAATCACTTGAACAATTACCATAATTATTACCGATTAAAGTAATTTGATTAGTTATTTCTTACCGCATCATCGTGTTATATGACCCTCTTAACATTTTTTCCACGTTGACGCATGCTGAAAAATGCAAATAGAAATACGTGTTCCTTGGGTACAACTCTGTTGAGATTGTCTTGCATCAAGCCAGATACTCGTGGGACCCGAAAATCTGACAGATGAGTGAAAATTGTGAAGAAAAGATATATTCTATTTAGAATTTGAATTATTATGATTTCCTGTAATCTTATCCCAAATCAAATTGAGATATTTTCTAGGATATGATTTAGGAGATATCTGATATCTTTTTTATTACGTCAGATCCCTATAAATAGGGCTGAAT
>JAOYND010107152.1:0-19953 GCA_025802135.1 Lagerstroemia fauriei | reverse complement strand
GTTGAACTTGAAGGCTGCAATTTCAGCCGTTTTGGTCAGGCCTTCCTCCGGTTGCATTCTTGATGGGTCCTGGAGAATCTTAAATCCAATACCTGGTTGTGGCTTGAGCTTGCTCTCCATAGCTTCGAAGCAATCGTCTGCTGGTGCTCGTGGCCGAATCTCGAAACTCATGGTGGGGAAATGACGGAGGAGTTCCGTCGATCATCGACAGAGAAGATGAAGCAGATCCGATATCTTCAACAAAGAGCAGTCGGTAGAAAGAAGTCAATGGCAGCTGATTGCTTACAACTTTCCAAGCAATTTCCCATTATTCTATGATGACCAAGTGAAGCCTCTTTCACACTCCAACAGGAACTCTACTGTTCTTTGGTCTTTGTTTTATTAACTCAGCTGGAGAACATGACAAAACACCAAAAGTATCCGCATGCCCCACACGGTTTCTGAGTTTGTCGCGACATAAGGAATTAGATCCCTAAGCAATTTCTGAGTCAATACAATTTAATTATTTTTAAATTTTTTTAATAGAATCTAAAAAGAAATAAAACAATTTTAAAGTAATTTTTAACTAGCTTGTGATAGATACTACATCAATGTTATCACATAATATATTCGAGATATATAAGACTTTATCAAAATAGACGAGGTGGTGGATTCCACGAACGTGCAAGGAAATTTCTCATTCAAGCAACAAAACTAAGAAAGGCGTAATGGTCGAGGGACATGCAATCCGACAGAAACTTACATGTAATTGGGAGACTAGTCGGGGCCAACACCCTGGATACTCCGCGTCATCAAAAAAAAAATGTTCAAAAGAAGACAAGCGCGTCTGATTTTGGCCAAGGCATTTTATAATCTGCCACACAGTACTTAGGCCCGGCCACAGTTTAGGAACTGGCCAGTGGCCACCGCCACTACTCATCAGAGCTTTGGGTATTTTCATTTTGAAGAGAAGTGTAAGGCAGAAAAATTCTCCTTTCTTAACTTCAAAACTCAAAACAAGCAATCTCGTTGGTCGGGATAGATGGCATCCCCGGTGGAAAAGATGCAAGATGTTGCATTAACATCCACTGCAATTGGTAACACACTTATGTTTCAAGTTCAATCTGAGCAAACGCAGGAGATCTTTGACCGAAGAATATCCTCTTACTGATTCCAGGACCAGGAAACATCTTGGAGAGATTGCCGAATGATCATCCTATTGCCAAAGCAGCGACAGACCTTCGACCTCGAGGTATAAGCTCCTTCTATATGTCTTTGATATTCTTTAGACGCTGTACTAATTCCAAAAACAAAGGATTCATATGATTTACTTGTCCCGATAGGACCTGAATACTTGCACATGTAGAATCTTGTTGATGAAATTAATTTCCAGTCAATTCTTCCCATCCATCATTGATGTTTGATCTGAAGAGGAAGCTGAATTGAGTTCCAAAGCTCAGATTTCCTCTACTTTTTCTTTTAACTTTTTTGGTGTACTTTCCTGGATTCCTGAATCTTGATCAAGTGTTTTTCTAATTCCTTTTCCAAATATTCTTGGAATACTTGTTGACGTTAGTTCTTTTCAGCACTCGCATTGGGTCGAGTCCCGGGAACTGTGCTGAAGCAGCTACTTGGCAGTGGAATCTGTATGAACTTCTTCTAATTCTTTCATATTGTCTCCTCCTCAACCTGCTTCTCTCCTCCACCCGGAATCATAACCTGAAATGGATCTGCAATCATAAGGAATACGTGATAGGCCCACTTTTACGGAAGATAATAACATGTGATCAGTCAAGATGCAATCATGTGTAGTTCTGGAGTTATTTGATGTATTATGCATTGAATTTTTCCATCAAGTACATATTTTGTTTGGCCATCCATCTTCCCCGCCCACATATTTAGTCACTTTCCACCAACTTAAAGAACTCATTATTAACTTTAATTTGATCAGATCTCAAGATCCCTTCTCCCAATTCTATCACCGAGAACCCAATGCTTCCATGCAGCACAGATTGTGGATCTCGGGAAGAACAAACTCATTTGTCCAATCAGAGATAAATGGACCATGGCTGGCGAAGGAGCTTCAGCGCACGGAAATGGGACGCCAACAGAACCAGGACATGCAGCTGGCGATCTTGAGGATGGAGTCTCCCTCACCGTTAATAGCCAAGGAGGCTTCACCGATAACCCGGATCAAGAAGGCACCAGAGGACTGATACCTGAAGAAGCTGATCAGGTATCTGTTGGGTCCGTGCTGCTGGGTGACCTGACTGACGCTTCAAAGGCAGCAAAGTACCTGAAACATCGGAAGACCTATCTATCCGGTCTCTTGATCTATGGCTTGCACTCTTCGTTAGGGACGCTGACGGAAGGCTTCCCAATGCCAACTCCAGCTAAGAGAAATACGACGTAAATGAGGTTCATTTCAAGTTTAGTAGATTTCATTACTTGAAAGTATATTATAGTTGGCATGATTTAGGTATAAAAGTATGATTAATAGGATATGTGAAGGTTATAGGGTAGATCATGGTGTAGTAGATTAAGTTCCATAAGTATTATTATGATTATTTTTATTTAAATACATATGTGACTATATTATATATGTTCGTATATATTGATTTTTACTATGATCAATATGATAGGGATTGAGGAGATCCAAAATAGATCTCACGGAAACCAACATCAGTGAAGGATCAGTTGAAAGGTGTGGTGAGTATTTTATTCTATTATAAAATGGATCTCTATATGTATATATTAAATATGATACATGACTATTATATTAATAAAATTGTTATGAGATATATATATATATATATATATGTGACATTAATGAGTGATAAATATGAGATTTCTGAATTGGAAAATTATGAAATATAGTTATTAAGATGAGCTATGATTGATTGGTTAATGTAGCCATGGGTGTTGGACCACTAATCTGGCAGGATACAATACGGGCGACCGATCACAGTACCGTTACAACTCTCCGCGAAGTTAATGCGGCCATGTGACTACTTATTATTTGTATTGGATTCCTATGTGTATAATTTAAGTATGAGAATATGTATTATAGGAATGTGTATGTGTATATTTGTAAACATATATAATAGAGTATATTACGAGGAATAATGTGATGGTAATACTAAGAGTTCGGTTCGGTATAGATTGTATGATTAAAATGTTGAATATTTTATATATAGAAGTTCATTTTATTTAGAATGATTTACTCACTGAACCCGCAACTCACCTCCTGTGATATTTTTCTTTTCAGCTAAGTAGAAGAGGAAGAGTCGCTTCAAATAGTCATCTTGTTTCGGGATCATCTTGAAGCCTTTTGTATTTAGGTCATAAGGGTATGTAAGTTAGAATTATAATGAGATAATGATATTGGGAGTTCTATATGTTTATTGATTCTTGTAAGTGGGTCCTTAATGTTTCAAAGTGTTAAATCAAGTCCTATATGTTGTCCGCTTTGCAACATGGAGTCCTTTCCGTCACCTACCGTTAGCTTAAGTTGACGTGTATCAGTGTCACGACAGCGCCGCGTCAGCTTAAACTAACGGTAGATGACGGAAAGGACTCGATGTTGTAACGCAGACAACATATAGGACTTGATTTAACACTTTGAAACATTAAGGACTCACTTGCAAGAATCGACAAACATATAGGACTCATGTTTGCGAATATCGCAGCTGCCCTCTTCGGATAGATCATTAAGGAAACAAGAGATAATAAGAAGGCGATTTTAAAGAATGTAATGAGGTTTGTTAGGGTTGTGTGTGAGATCGGAGACCACAGTGGCAGCGTGAGGAATAATTTACCGGCCAGGACATCGTCTATGCATGCAGTAAATACAACGTTGGACTTGAAAGATGGTCTCTCACGAATTTTGGTCGGGTTTTCCTCTGGTTGCATTCTAGATCTATTCTCCAATCGTGGCCTCATCTTGATCCCCCCTTTACTGCTGGACTTTTCAAGGCTCTCAATCACTTCGAAGCGGTCATCAGCTTTTGCACCAAATCTATTCTTATGGTGGGGAAATGGGGAAGGAAGGAAGGAAGAACCTAATAATAGCTTATGATGGGATTTCATTTACCTACTATATTAAGAACTTCCGGTAAGATAAGGAAATTATCGTCCACTCGCTTGTAACTTTCTCATCCGAATTCCTCGTCCACGTACTCTTGTTTGGCAATCTCGGCCCTCTTTCTTGTCCACATATTTAATTATGTTCCACCAATTTAAAGCACATCATTATGAATTTTTTTTTTCGGTTAGATCCCAAGATTACATTGCCAATCCTAACGCTGAGAACCGAATGTTTCCATGTCAACAAACTAACTTAAAAAATTAACTGCGTTAGAAGGTGAGAGATATGTTTGAGAGAAAATGAAAACTAGTGTATTGTTATGTTACAAGATAAAACTGAGATTTTCAAGAAAACTGTGGTTTAAAAAAAAATAGTTTAACTAAAATAATTAATAATGTGAAACTATTTGATTGTTAAATATAGAAATTAGATAAACATATAGTATTGTAATTTTTTTTATTGCAGAAATACCCTCCTTTTTCCCTTTTTCTTTTTCAATAGGGAAAAAGATACTGAGGCTGTTTGTAATTTTAAAAGTAACATAGGTGGGACTCAATATATTGTAAAATTCCCGACTATTTAAATACCATATAGTCAAAACATTAATTGCAATGAAGACTTCATTTAATTATTTACAAGTCAAATGTGAATTTCATTGAATTAAAGAAAACCTCTTTATAGATAGCATGTGACACTAGATCGAAAAGATGCTCAAAGAACGTGAGCATGAATAAGATAGAATTGAACGGAAATGATCATCTAATGTCTTTTTTCTGTCAACCGCAAGTTGGGTCTGTGGAAATGGTTTGTGGTCAATCAGTACGTACCAATGATTTATCAAACAAAATGGTAAAGAGAAAGCAAAAAAAAAAAAATGAAGATTATATAACACAAGAATCTATAAGGATTGTCAATTTACAGACCCGATGTTTGGTACATTATATGTAAAAGCTTGGTTTGTCGGGATAACATTCATAGCAAACTATCTCATACTTGAGCTTCAGTTGATCTTGGGCAACATTTTTCCAAGAAACGATTCCGTGAAAAAAGTTGACCTTCCAAGCCATACACTAATTATTTTGTCAAATAGCTAGAAGTTATTGCAGTACAAGAGAAGGGAAAAAGAGATACCAAGTAGTTATTGTGGTGCTGGTGGAGGAGAAGTTGATTACGCCAGCCAGTGAGAAAAGGACCCCGGTTGGATCAGGGTGTCTGATACATGGAAATGGGATGTCAACAGAACCTGGTCACGAAGTTGGCAATCTTGACTCTGGAGGCTCCCTCAGTAGTAGTAATAGCCAAGGAGGCTTCATCGATCACCCAGATCAAGAAGGTACCTAAGGTGATGAAGGATTTGTTGGATCCATGTGGCTGAATAACTTCCCCAGTGCCACGAAGACGACAAAATACTTGATCATGTACTTTGAAGAGAACCGGCATTATTAGTGTATAATATCTTGTATAGATGTATCAAATCATGCATATATATATATATATATATATAAATGCAGAATCATACGCAATTTCCCAAAATTTTAACATTATTATTGTGTGAGTTGCCATGTGAGCATGGAAAAGAAATAGCTAGCTCATCTCATGCAAAGAAGCTTTTGCGTTTAGATGTGATGCGAATCACTAACATTGTCCGATAGCTAAATTTAACATGACTTGAAAATTTAATTCCAACTGTTTAAAAATTTAATGGATATAACTCGTGCTATTTCAACCTTTACATCCCTTTCACTTTTCTGTGAAGGATCTAAACATAAATTATTAAGAGCTTCTTCCTTGGGGGTTGATCACCTTGATTTCCCCAATGCTGGACGTACATCAGTCTTTTTCAAGTAGAATCGGTAAAGATATTTTGAATTTTGTATGGGTGTCCTGTCAAATGGGTAAAATATTACAGTTTTTAATCCTCCCGGGATCCGCTCCGATTGTGCTCACATATTGATCATAACTACTATATTCATTTTTGGTTGATGATCATCATAAATTTTCATGTTAATTTGTCATGAATTCTAGAGCTAATATTCTTAAACCTTTTCACACTTAAGATTTCAAGTTGAGAATCTCCTCAAAAGAAAAATTAAAGTTCTTCAATAGTCAAAGAATTTCTCTCTCAAGGATTCCGGGCTTAATATTACATAATCTTGTCATTCTTCATAGAATTTCACGTTCATAGCTCACAACAAAATGGATTAACTAAAATAAAATATTGACATTAACTCTTCTACCTCATTCTTCTAATTTAATGAGATTTTGCATTTGAAACTACGGTATTCCTGATCAATAGACTTCCAACTTGTTCTCTAAATTGCAAGTCTTTTTTTGAGGTTTTTCGTATCACTTCATTGGAATACTCCGCATTAATTGTATCCGATTATCATTATTAGATCCCGCATTGATCATATAATACAACAATAATGGGTTTATATAAGATTACTGGGCGCCCACGATCTATTAGCTTATGTTTTTAGGTGAAAATGGACTTAGGCTATTGTAAGACTCATTAACAGTAATATAATACTAGACACGTACTGGCGCTATGAATAAAAAAAATAATAAACAAATTTCGAATACTATGATGAATCTGTATAATTAGATTGTTTAATTACAATCCAATACAATTTAATTTATTTGAAATTCATTAACTAAAGTAGTAGACAAACTATCCTCAGTTGTCATTAGTATATAATGTCAATTTTACATTTTTCAAGTTCATAATTTTAAATCATTCATTCAAAAAAGTGACAGATTTTTGCAGCGAAAATTATAGATATTGAGTAAAATGGAGTGAGAATTGAGAATCTATACAGTTAATGAAAGATTTTTGTTATTAAGATCGTAGATATTAAATGATAGAAAAATGACTAAAATTACTATTTTATTCTTAATATGAAGAATTTTATACAGTATATATTCTTTATATATTTTAATATTTAAATTAGATTAAGGATAAATATGGAAAAAGAAAAAAGGCACCAAATTTCTCAAACGTTTGCATATAATAGTGTGTATATATATATATATATATGAGCGCCTGACTATATGACAACCTCTTATATAAACTAGGATCTATCTCCGTAGTCCTTTCACTAATGTAAGCCCGCAAATCTGGCAGTCCTCTCTCGACCCTAGTTGCTGACTTCGTTAATGATCTACTCGCACAACAAACTTAATTCAACGTAGTATTAGATTTCGGCTAAGTCCTTTAACATGCTACGCATAAGAGGGGGTGTTAAATCACACATCGATAATATAAGAGAATTTGGTACAATCACTTGATAGCTTAGGTTTTTGGATAGAAGTATGCTCTATTTCTTATAAGACCTATTATCAATAATATAATATATGACGACAATCTTCGATGTAAACCCGGACCCATCTCCGGTAGTCCCTCATTGACGTAAACTCGCAAATTCGGCAGTCCCTCTAGGTCCAGTAGCTTACTTCGCCAATGGTCTGTTCACAGCAAATATTTCAACAATCATTGTTTTCCTCATCTACTCATACCATACCTTGGTACTCATACCATACCTTGGTACTTAATCTAAATATTTTTGTGTTGAACCTAGACTAGTCGAATCTATATTACTGATACTGTCAAAGTCATCTTTGACGAATGTACATTTCCATCCACTACAGAAAAAAAAAACCGATAAATGCATATGGAAAATACGTTGGAGAATTACCAATGAATTATCTGAACATCAATAGGTAAATAACGATGAACAATGATGACGTAGGTCATGTACAACTACTTCCCAACGGATTATTTTTTGGTAAAATAAAATCTTTTTCTGATGAATTATTCATCTATAAAATTCATTGGAAAAGGACGGGAAACTCCCACCCAATAAAAATTAAATTCTGACCGATTTTTCTTACAGATTATCTATTGCCGTAAGAAATTATTATCTTTACAACAAATCACGACTCCCTCTTCATTTTCATCTATGAGGTCCGAGAATAAGCTTGCTGAACTCAGAGCTCAGCGTCGACAAGTGCTTCCTCCAGCTCAGTTATGGAGGGAGTTAATGGGATTAGAGTGTAGAACAGTAAAGTAATCTTCGACTACATTTTATTGAAATTCTATTTTTTTTTATTATCTCTACTATTAATGTTAATACTCATTCACTAAAACAACGCCTTTATTCATGTGAGAGCTTGTTTGTTAGGAGAAAGTGTTGTATGTAACGGGTATACCATGTGACAGTGCTTACATAGTGCCACGAACCAATTAAATCAAGTCATTTTTAGGGTTTTTTTTCCTTTTAAGTTTTATTAATTTTTTTTTAAATAACTGAATCCTATTGGCTCGTGTCACAACGTCAGCACTGTTATCCGGTACCCCCACTACACACAAGACTCTCTCGTCTGTAAGAGGGTCATCCCTTGGCTCTAACCAATAAAATCAAGTTAATTTTTTAGAAATTTCTTATAAAACCTGAAAAGAAGAAAAATTAAAAAGATTTGTTTTTATTGGTTGGTGTCACTAAGCCTACATGATTAAATATTTTCACTGTTTTCATTTTCTCATAAAATGTTAAGAGACTTAATATTGAATATATCACTTTTATTGCTGATGTGTTGTTTTTATTTACAAGCATAGATTTGTCACTATTGCACAATGTGATCAAAATTATTATTATATATATATATATATATACACTCTAGTATCATGTAAAAAATCTTTTTATTATATGTCCTATACGTGGTCCAATTCTTAACTGTTTCTTTATTCCTGTGTAATAAAAATACCAAGTAAGCATAAAAATGCCATATTAGCATCACTTCAGCAATTAATGGAAAATGTTAACAACATTAATATCATGACATTGCAAGCAAAAAATGAAATCATGTGAAAATACTTGGTATTATTGAAGGTCATGATAAAGTAAGGAATTTGCCAAATATCATGATTTTCCAGATAATTTTTACCATTTTCTTCAATTATATGTATTGTGGATTAGAATTACTTTTAAATAATGACATAGTATTATTTGCAAATTATACAAAATTAAATGATTAATTATTCGTTAAATTTCATTATTGATTGTGATTATCTCATTCTTTAAGAGCTAATCAATTTATTAGATTAATCTCATCAATAAATTTATCTAACTAGTAATTATATTATTTTAATTAATCTATTTAAAATTGGTACACTAATTAATTCTTAAAATTATTTGAATAAAAATAATATAACCATCGGGAATATCTGTTGGATGGATATTCCATCGGCATTCCATCGGGAATTTCTAATAAACATTTTCGAAGAAATATCCGTCATGAGAAAAATCTCGGTAAGGTTTTTCCTGATGGATCTTGTCTGTTGAAGATCCGTCACTAATCCATCAAGGACACCGTGTTTTCGACAAATTACGGATGGAAACCGTCAGTTTTTCATGTGGTGATTTGTTTAGGGGCATCAGGCTTGGGTGTACACAATCATCCTCTAACGAAGTGCTCAACCCCCATGCACTACTTGTCCCGATCATCATCAGCCTACTTTAGGAGAGAGTCTTGTGTGTAACATGTACAATATGTGGCAGCATTGATATGGTGCTACGAGCTAATATGATTTCATTATTTTTGAAATTTTTTTAATAAAACCTAAAGGGAAAAAATAAACCCTAAAAGGGAAAACATAAACCCTAAAAATAACTTAATTTGATTGGTTCGTGACACCACGTCTGCACTGCCACGTAGTGTACCCGTTATATGCAAGATTTTCTCCTACTTCAGATACCATACTTCCTCCCTCACATTAGCAACATATAAAAAAGGTCACCGGTACTGTGTCTATAGTTATCTTTATTAAATAATAAATAATAAATCGTGTGGTTATCAGAGGGTAGGTTCGAAGTCACCGCTCGCGCACCGACCCCTATTCAACTAATTCCATGTGATGGGCCATGGGTGAGGGGAATATTATGGCCACTTCCAAAATCTATTAATCCTAAAAGGAAAAAGACTGTTCCATATGCTGGATAATTAAAGTCTTAGATGTTTGAACGTTCTTCAGGCATAGAATTCTTTGTTCAGAGTAGTTTTGAATTTGTAGAAATCTATACGGAATTATAAAATGTGGTCAAAATATTCAAAACTTCTTTTGGTTTTTGCATATCCGCAACCACTTCTCTCATTCTTGAAGTTTTTGTGGTCAGCTAATACTGCTTCAAGCATGATCATACATAAGATCGCTAGTGGGAGCATGATAACTAGCACCCGCAAAGCACTTCCACCAAGCCTTGCTTATGTTGATTGATTCAAAATAGAGTTGTTCTGTCTATCCAAATACCTCCTAGAGGATTCGGAAAGCTAATGCTCGGCGAATACATGAGCACGAATAAGTGAGAACTAATAGCAGCTGTCTTGCAGTATATTATTGTGTATCTGATCTGGATCACCTGACGACTCTCTCTCTCTCTCTTAATTAATAACAAATTGGGCCTTGATCGGCGCTTGTGAAAATGGTTTGTCGCCAATCAGCACAAATGAAGAAGATGTTGAGAAAATTGACGATTCATATATATTAATGTGCTTTATGTTGAATATTAATGTATATATAACCCAAGAATTTACAATGTCTATAAATGTTTAGGGTATGAGTTCTCTACAAACTTAGCGTGCTGCAAGCTGCAACTCATACTTGAGCTTCAATTCTCGATAACAGTTTTCGAGGAAATCACTGACCGAGAAGAGCTAACCTTGCAAGCCATACGTTAATTCGGTTTATTAATTTGCAGACCCGATGACAAATACATCATAGTAAATGCTCTGTTTGCTGGGAAAATGTTAAGAGCATAAGTCCTTCACAAAACTGCCTAGTCGCAAACTGCAGATCGTACCCGAGCTTCAGTTCTTGGACAGTGGTTTTTGAGGAAATGATTCCCTGAAAAAGAGCCGACTTATTGCAAGCCATACCATAATTTGTTCGTGGAATAATCAGAGGCGATTACAACACAAGAGAAAGGAAAGAGAGAAACCGAATATTTATTGCAATTTTTGGCCACTTGATCGATTCCTGTTGACAAACTCGGAGAGCAGAGGGGTGATAAAAAGGTAGCACCAGAGTATGGCGGATGTGGCTGTCGTGAAAACTAAAGACACGTATCTGAAGAGAGTAGCTGCCTTCTTCGGATATAGCCTTAAGGAAATGAGCGATGATACGAAGGCGATTGCAACGGACATGATGAGGTGTCTCATGATTGAGTTAGGGATCGAAGCCCACTGTTGCAGCACGTTGAGTGAATTGCCTACCAGGAAGTTTACACCTGCAATAACCATCGCGTTGAACTTGAAGGCTGCAGTTTCAGAAGTTTTGGTCGGGTCTGCCTCCGGCTGCATTCTTGATGGGTCCTGCAGAAGCTTGGATCCACTCCCCGGTCGTGGCTTCAACTCGCTCTCCATAGCTTCGAAGTGATCATATGCTGGTCCTTGCGGCCTAATCTCGAAACACATGGTGGGGAAATGACGAAGGAGTTCCTGCGATCATTGACAGAGAAGATGAAGCAGATCGGACTAATTCAACAAAGAGCACTTGGAAGAAAGAAGTTAACTAATAAGTAGAGATAATGACACCGGGAGTCCTAAATGTTTGTCGATTCTTGCAAGTGAGTCCTAAATATTTCAAAGTGTTAAATCAAGTCCTATATATTATTCGCATTATAATATCGAGTCATTTCCGTCACCTACCATTACTTTAAGCTGACATGACACTGACTCAATGTTGTAAGGCGGACAACATATAGGACTTGATTTAACACATTGAAACATTTAGAATTCACTTGTAAGAATCAACAAACATATAGGACTCCTGATATCTTTAGCTGCTAATAAATAACTTATTCGATTTCCTTTGACTATTATATTATGTAAATTCCGCGTAAGATAAGGAAGTTGTCGAGCACTTGCACATGACTTTCTCTGCAATTTTCATTATTCTATGATTCCCAAATAAAGCCTCTTTTGCAGTCCAACCGGATAAAACACTGGAATAAACCCACATGCACACCAATAACACATTTACCGAACTGCTTTATCAATGGCAGCACATGACCTCTATAGCTAGTCTTCAGCAACGCCTTGTTTCCTTTCCTCTTAGTTGCTTCTTTTTATTTGTTTCTTATATTTTTCCTCTGGGGAACTGTAATCTTGCCTGTTAGATCCGTAATCAATGGTTGCGCGTTCCCAGCCCCACGTTGTTTCTGAGTTTGTCGTGAACTACAGAACACGGTTTAGCGCAAATGGTTTCATAATTAAACATGAAAAAGGGAGATTCCATGAACGTGCAAGCCATTTTATTTTTTGAGGGACAGTAGTAAGAAAGGAATCATTGTCCGAGGAGGTGCAATTACAGGAACTCATACATAATTTTGATACCCGCTTTCATTCCTCAGAAAAACACACTAAAAAATAACGAAGGAAAACAAGTCTGAATTTTCCGAAGGCATTCGAAACACTCATGATAGCTTCATACACTGTCTTTTGGGGTCGAAGTGAAAGGTAGTGCTCTACCGAGAAACTCTCTGACATTCTTAACATCAAAACTCAGGACAAGCAATCTCATTGCTCGGGATTGATGGCATCACCAGTGGAAGAGATCCAAGAGCCTGAATTCACGTCCATTGCAGTTGGTAAGGTATTTACGCTTTTAGTGCAATTTGAGCAAACACGGGAGATTTTTAACATCGGAATTCCTGTTACTGATTTTCCAGGACAAGGAAACATTTTAGAGTGCCCACCAAAGGGTCTTCCTAAGGCCAAAGCGACAACCGTTAAAGGTATGGAATCATTTTTAGATGACTTTGACATCCTTCAAAATATATCTCATAAGGATTCATGTGATTTTACTCTGATGGTTTGTATCGAGGATTGTAGGATAGCTTGAAGTATGAGAAAGATGGATGGAGGTTTTGAGGATGATGATTGGGAGGTGTTTAGGAAGATTGGGAGCCTGAGAATTGAAGAGTGATTTTGAGTAGGATAATTCTTGAGAGGAGGAAGCAGGAGGAGAAGAGGAATTGTATTTCTTGGAGCATACATACACAATGGATACATCACATATTTATACTTGTTCATTGAAACTTCTAGAAACCTACCATCCAAAATATCTAAATGTTCTAGAGATTGAAACTTCTAGAAATCTACCATCCAAAATATCTCAATGTTCCAGAGATTGAAACTTCTAGAAGAATTGTGCACCACAATATTCTAATACTCCTCCTTGGTGTGCAATTCTCTGACTCCAATCTTCTCCTGTAGTAGCTCGAACTTCGTTCTTGGTAGTGCCTTCTTGAAAATATCAGCTAACTGGTCGTCAGTATTGCAGTGCTTGAGTTCTATCTCTTTGTTGGTTTCAACATCTCTAATGAAGTGGTACTTGATGTTTATATGTTTAGTTCTAGCATGAAATACTAGATTCTTCGAAATTGCTATAGCTGACTTGCTATCACAATAAATCCTTCGCTTTAGCTTTAGCTTGAGTTGCTGTCATTGCTGCTGCAATGTGTTCTGCTTTAGCTATTGATTGTTTCTTGTTTCCTTGTCGCCCACGAAAATATTCCCGAGCCAAGAGTGAATGCATAGCCCGATGTGCTTTTCATATCATCCACTGAGCCTACCCAATCACTGTCAGTATATCCAAGTAATCTTGAGTTAGGAGTGGATACTTACCATATGCCATAGTTCTTTGTGCCTTGTAGATATCTCAGCACTCTTTTAGCTGTACCATAATTGTCATGACCCGAAAATTTGGCAGAGTTTCCTCATATTATCGTATTTTCAAGTCAGAAAATATTAACCTATTATAAACCTTTAGAAAACACCAACAATATTCAAATGTATAATTTTGGAAAATCTCCAAAAGCAACACTTATAAAACTGTACCACAATTTCCTAGTCGTAATGCATGTTTACAAAACCACCAATGTTTAAACTAATTCCTATAAACTATGGAATCTAGCTAAGCAAAATCTTACGTCGATCCCCGCTAAATTATCTTCACTCGTCGTGTCGATCTTGTTGACATGAACCTTATCTGTAAAAATTTGTATATGACAAGAGTGAGACACATCACAGTGAGTAATTATTCCAAAATAAAATGAACTTCTATATATTAAATATTCAAACATTTTAGTGGCATAATTTGCACTGGATTTTTGTTCTTACCATCATATTATTTTCATATTATTCTCATGCATATACACATATATATACACACATCCATATACCTCATATACCATATCTCATACTCGTAAATATACATATAAGAATCCAATACAAACAGTACGTAGCCACATGGCCGCATTAAGCTCGCGGAGAGTTGTGACGGTACCGTGATCGGTCGCCCGTTATGTATCCCGCCGGATCAGCGGTCGGTCGCCCATTTTATATCTTGCCGGATCAGCGGCCAGTCACCCGTTTTATACCTCGCCGAATCAGCGGTCTAACACCCATGGCTACATCAACCAATCAATCATAACACATCTTATTAATTATATATCATCCATTTCCAATCTATAGACATTATATTTTATTACACATTAGTTCTAATCCATATATCTCATATTTCCATAATCTCATAGCAAATATAATAAAATAATAGTTATATATCTATCGTATTTAATATATAGTTCCATTTTATAATGGAATAAAATACTCACCATTGTTTCTCTAAGAAACTTCACCTAGTCGATTCTCCCAAGAGCAAGTGTTTAGCATCTTCAAACTTTATCACCACCTTAATCCTTGAAGAATAAATCATTCAAACTTGACCTCAGGATATAAACCATCAAAATTACTATTACACATCAAATTAAGAAAAACAAATTTAATTCAATATACTCAAATAAAATAGTAAAGCTTTATACCTTTTAAGGCCAAATCAATTATCATAACAAAGCTGAATCTTCTTTTAATTTCATAAAAAGGAGACAATTTGAAATTGGGAAAGAAACTCGTTTTTCAATAATCACTAAAACACTTTCATACAAGCAATTAACCCAATTAAACCATGCCACCAAAACCCAACAATGAGCATAGAACCAAAACCAATTCAATCAGTTTCTTAATTCAATAATTTGACTAATTGTCTATTACATACATTAAAGAGGAACATAATTTGAATAAAAATGGGAATAAGCTAGGCTGTACATACCCTTAAACTATCTTTTCTCATTTCTTCATGAATCTCCTAATAATGAAGCTAAAGTATGAATATAATTGCATTACAGAAAACCGCAGTCCACAGAATACCAGAATCAGATCATTGAAGTTCATAGAAGGAAGCTAGAAACGAAATAGAACTCACATAAGGGAAAAGAAACCCGAGCTTCATGCCCTCTCTATTTCTAGTCTCCTCTCCTCTCGGTTCCCTCCTCCGATCTCTTCTCCATTTCTTCAGCTTGCCGTTCTCTCTATTTTTTTTCTCCCTTAGCTCTCTGTCTCCCTTGTGAAGTTTGCCCAAGAAGATAAGGATAGAGGATAAAATGGCTAGATATTTCACTTAGGCGGTGGACAATTAATTGGGAATTATTGGGCTTAAAAAAATTCTTGTGGGCCATGGGCTTGTCTTAAGGGCTTAATGGCCTTGATGGTCTTAAAATTGCATGTAAAATTTTTAGGTACTTACAATAATGAACTTGGCTGGAACTTTGCATGAACCTTGACAATAAGTTGGTCGCGTACATAACCGTCAGATAGATTAAACTCCCAATGAGACTTTTGTAGACCGAGCTATTTGCCTTTGTTGCACCATCTTCTAGTCTGAATGCTTTGCTGTTGTTAACCGGAGTTGCCACTGTCTTGCAGCCCTTCATCTTGAACTTGTTGATGAGACTTTTTGCATATTTCTTCGGAGAGATGAAGATTCGAGCTTCTTGTTGGTTGATCTCTATTCCCAAGAAGTAGTGCATTAATCCCAAGTCGGTCATTTTGAATGTCTTCATCATGTCTTTCTTGAAGTCTTTGATCAACTTCTTATTGTTTCCTGTATAGATAAGATCATCGACATATAAGGATACAATGAGTGTGTCATCCGTACCTACATAGAGTGTAGGCTCACTTTTGCTCCTCTTGAATCCTTGGTCTGTGAAGTAGTTATCTACTCTGCTGTACCAGGCTCGCGGAGCTTGTTTAAGCCCGTACAAGCTTTCTTTAACTTCCTGAGTACCTTGTCTTGTTCTCCTTTAGTGCAAAGCCTTGAGGTTGCTCCACATAGATCTCTTCTTTAAGATAGCCATTGAGGAAAGCTGACTTCACATCCAACCGGTAGATTCTCCATCTGTTTTGAGCTGCAAGTGATATCAATGCCTTTATTGTGTCCATGCAAGCAACTGGAGCAAATGTCTCATTGTAGTCGATCCAAACTGTTGTACATAACCTTTTGCCACCAGCCTTGCTTTGTGCTTTTGGATTGATCCATCAGGGTTAAGCTTTGTCTTGAAGACCCATTTGAATCCTAGGACTTCCTTATCTTGAGGAGACTCCACCAGCTCCTATGTTTCATTCTTCTCGATCATTCTGATTTCTTCTTCCATAGCCTTTCTCCAGACTTCTTGCTTGGAAGCTTCTTCAAAGTTTTCGGGCTCCATGATGGTGAAATTGTACCTTTCGTATATCTCGGATAAGGGCTTTGTTCTTCTTGGTGGTGAATCTAGAGAGGAATCTTGGGCTTGCATTAACTCTTCTACAGTAGCTTGGCCCGGTGTGCCAAGTTGAACATTTTCTTCTTCTTTGACTGATTGTTGTGGTAATGGTGGCATGTTGATGCCTTTTCTTTCTATTTCTCCAGTATTCAATTGTATGAAGCATCTTCATCGAATTGAACATCTCGACTAATGATAGCCTTTATATTGAGTACTATAGCCCAAGAAGATACCTTTCTCTGCCTTCTCATCGAGTTTGCTCCTTTTTATGTTTGGAGTATGAATGTAGCAGATGCAGTCAAAGACTCTAAGATGCTTCATTGACGGCTTCCGACCGCTCTAGGCTTCAATTGGTGTCTTATCTTGAACAATGGCATCTGTTTAGCAAGTAAACTGCTGTACGTACCACCTCTGCCCAGAATGTTTTTGGAAGATCTTTCTCCAACATCATAACTCTGGCTGTCTCCATTACGGTCCTGTTCTTGTGCTCAGAAACGCCATTTTGTTCTGGAGCGTATCCAACAGTGAGCTGATGCTCAATGCCTTCATCATCGCAGAACTTATTGAATTCATTGGAGGTGTACTCCATATCTTTGTCCCTCCTTATGGTCTTGATGCGATGTCCGCTTTGTTTCTCGACATAGGTCTTAAATTTCTTAAATGTTTCAAAAACTAGTGACCTTTAACATAGAAAATAAACTCATGTCATTCTAGTATAATCATCAATGAAGAGGATGAAGTACCTGTTTTGATCATGTGTAGGAGTGCGCATTGGACCGCAGATATTTGTGTGCACCAGCTCTAATGGCTGCTTGGACTTCAAGCTTTTCCAGATGGAAATGGTTGTCGGTGTTGTTTCCCAAGCATGCATCCTTCACAGACATCATCGATCTCCTTTATTGCTGGTAGGCCGATCATTGTGTTCTTTTGATGCAAAATCTTCAATCCATGGAAGTGGAAGTGCCCACGCCTTTTGTGCCATAGCCACGACTCGTCCACTTGCGCAGTCATTACTGTATCTCTTGCATATCTCAATTGGATTTGAAAGCACCTATTCTGCTCCATCTTTACTTTTGCAATATGGAGAGACTTATCTTGCTTGTCATATATTGTGCAAGAGTCTCCCTCAAAATGCAAAGAGTATCCCCTCTCAAACATTTGACCGACACTGAGAAGGTTCTGATCTATTCTAGGGACCAAGTGTTCTTCATTGATATACCTCTTTCCCTTCTTTGTGTCAATGGCAATGGTGGCTTTTCGTGTTGCCTCCAAATAATCTCCATTCCTATCTTGAATTTTGTCTTGAATTTTTCAAGTTCGTAAAGGTTTTTCATCTTTTGTCATGCGGTGACTATAACCACTGTCAAGATACCATGTATATTTCTTCTCTTCTGTCGTGGCTTGGCTAGTAGAGGTTGCCTTCACCATCTTTTTCTTCAAAAAAATTTGCTTGACGATTTTTCTTCAAACGACAAACCTTTTCAAGATGATCGAGCTTTTTGCAATTTCAATGTTATAGTTTTCCTTTAAAGCAACAATCTTTTTCCAAGTGTTTCTTCCTCTTGAATATGCCACAAGGTGGATATTTTCCTCTTTGAGTCTCCTTATTTTTAAAACCTTCATTTGATCTTCTTTCTCCTTCTTTAGATTTCTAAGACTGCTATTGAACTTAAATTGAAAGGCATTTTCAGCAGGACTTTCATTACGTCTTTTAGATCCCATTAATTCTGCAACACATAGCTTTTCTATAACCTTTGACTCTTCAATAGCAGTAATAATCGAGTCATATTTTTCAGTGCAAGTGATTAATATTTTCCCGACAACTTTATTTTCTGGGATCTCATATCCATAATCCCTTAATTGATTTACTATTGCATCTACTCGTGAATAGTAGTCTCTAGCAATCTCATAATCTTTTATCTTTAAATTCTCAAAATTTCTCCTTAAAGTTTGGAGTTTGGAGACTCGTGTCTTTTCATTGCCTTGAAACTCCTCCAGCAACTTATCCCATGCTTCCTTGGCAGTTTTGGCTCCCATGATCCTTGGAAAGAGTTCTTCTACCAAGCTTAATTGAAGAGCAAGTAGAGCTTGCGAATCTTTTTGTTGATTCTCTTTGAGTTCCTTCTTTTGTGTGGAAGATAAATTGGATGTGTCTTGGGGATAGTATATCCCTTACTTACTACATCCCATAAATCTTGAGCACAAAAGTAAATCCTCATCTTGATGAACCAGTAGTCAAAGTTTTCACCTCGAAAAACCGGCAATGGGATGGATGACTGAAGCATGTATTTAGCCATGACAAGCTTACGCCCGGTTGTAGTCGAACGTGACTCTGATACAAGCCTGGCAAGCTGTGTCGTATCGTGTTTAAACGTTCTTGTCTAAACGTGTTTGGGTTAGAAACCCTGATGACCTGGACATGACACATTTATTTTTCGTGTTTAAACAGGATCGTGTCTAAACGGTCGTGTTTAAACCGTGTCTAAATCGGGTTGACCCATTTAATATAGAATGCCTACAATATATAATTATACTTTAATAATATATCATACAACTACTAAAATAATAATATTTGTAGACAATTAGTATAATAAATAATAAGATTAATTAATTATTGACCATGTAACATAATATTTGACAATAATGAAATATGTAATATATGTAATATTTTACATATCATAACTTTTTTATGTATAATATATTAAATAGGTTTAATATTTATGTTAAAATAGTGAAATACATTTAATAAACGTGTTTTATCGGGTTACACAGGTTCAACCCACTTAAGCACGTTTATTTATCTTGTCTGGACAGGTTCGTGTCTAAATAGGCTTGACCCAAACCCGCCTAACTTCGTGTCGTGTCGTGTCGGGTTACCGTGTCGTGTCAGGTTACCGTGTCGTGTCAAAAATTGCCAGGCTTAGATACCACTGATGGTTTGTATTGAGGATTATAGGATAGTTTGAAGTATGAGAAAGATGGATGGAGGTTTTTAGGATGATGATTGGGGGGTGTTTGGAAGATTGGGAACTTGAGAATTGAAGAGAGAATTTGGATAGGATAATTCCTGAGAGGAGGAAGTAGGAGGAGAAGAGGAATTGTATTTTATAGAGCATACATACACAATGGCTACATCACATATTTATACTTGTTGATTGAAACTTCTAGAAACCTACCATCCAAAATATCTAAATGTTCTAGAGATTGAAACTTCTAGAAATCTACCATCCA
>JAOYND010107044.1:0-10554 GCA_025802135.1 Lagerstroemia fauriei | reverse complement strand
TCAATGTTTCCATATCTCTATCCCTTAAAATCTCGGATTTAACTCTTATAAATTGCAGAACATTCATATTTGAAAAGATTTATCCCTTTACCCCTTAGTTGGCCATCGGCCGGGTTCGAACTTAAATTAGTTAGTTGTCCATCAAACTTTTGAATAAAAGGTGGTATAAATCGGAAAAGGAAAAGTCATTTTGAAATATCCAGGAAGTCGTGCATACAGATTGCGGGCTACATGCAATAGAAGTCGAGCTTCACCAAACCTCACCCACCCCCACTTACCTTAATCTCGATTTGTTTTATTTTAATTTGTCAACTAAGACCTTGCTTTTAGCTATAATTTAACATTGACTAAATTGTGCTAGTCTTTTTTTTTTTACTTAACTGAGTATTATCTGTATCAATATAAGGTATAAATTAGAGAAGTTATTTAAAAAAAAACATAAATCATAATGATCTACGTTAGAACCCATTTGCTCTAAACCATGAGCATCACCATTCTCATCCCTACTAATCCAACCAACCTTAAATTCCTCAAAATGGTGTCTCAGACCTTTTTATATTATAAATAGAGAGGCATCCACGTCCCATGGTGAATCACACCCAGTCACAAGAGCATGTACCACATGAAATTGAAACCGCTAAATGTAGTGCCTTCGCTTCTGAATGAGTTGGGGATGGTGCAAAAATCTTCTGGAGCCAAGCCAACTTGGGATCTGCAAGGCATGCTTCTTTAAGTTTATATGCTAGTCAACACAGTGTAATATATATATATATATATATATATATTGTTCCTAGCAAACTCGAATATGACTTGGCCGGACGTGTTCTTGTTATACATTGTCGATCTAGGCCCCACATTGATCAAATCCTAGGATGCAGATGTCACATCACCCAAGTTCACCCTCTCAACCGATGTCAACTACTGCCACATTTTCTATTGCACACAGTGTTGATTCGGGGACAGTCTCATTGGACATAATGATATTAGTTAAATAAAAACCCAGAGAAAGAGGACTGAGTGGTACCGCTCTCGTCCTACAACCTAGAAGTCTAAGGTATGATTTCACTAGAGGGACTTCCCGCACTCCTTTTATTCATTATTCATTTTACTCCTTTTAGGTTTACGTATTTTCTTTATATATAGAAGAAAAGCGTGAGTTGATTTTTGGAGGAGTGTACCCGGCGATATTCAACACTATTTTATTTTATTTTATTTTGTTTTGTTTTTTCCGGTTTCAAAGATTAGTTTATATATATGGCCAATGCAATCCCAGAAGGTTTAGATTATACATAACACGGAAAGGGGTTGAAGTACAATCAAACCGAGATGGCATCCAGAGCAGCTGCTGCTGCTGCATCCTCATCCTTTTCCATTACATTGTTGAAACTTCTCATCGTTTTGATGACCGCAACGCTTGCACTCGCTGCTACTCTCCCCCAGAGTCCCGGTATAGTACTCTTCCATATTCTACGACGATGTTATCACCATATGAATTTCAAATCGAGTCTTAGTCTAATCAAATTCTATTAAAATTGATTTCATCGAGGGACATGAACAATCAATTCATATTCAAGTATATGCCCCTAAAGCTTTGGAATTCTTAGTTCTTGCCAACTGCTGAGCTGCCAAATTATTTGTTTGTGCACAGCTATCGGCGTGGGTCATCCGCCCATAAAGCCATGCCCTTGTACTCCTTAGGGAACAGGTATTCCCCTATTCCTCATCCATCTCAACCTGCGATCGGATTGAAGAATATGTCAAACTACATCTCTAATATTATGTTTGATCTGGAAAAAAAAAGTAACACTCGGAGAATCAAATTCTTTACTGGATCTTTTTTTTTCTGGGCTGAATGTTATTTAGATGCTGGTGCAAGGGTATAATCCTCAGGTTGTAGGCTGAGAAAGCCCTCAAGTTAGGTAATTTCGCCTTTTCCCTAGCCTACAGTTGCTTTCAAGGCTAGGGTTAACTTGGTATATCTGCTGCACTTGAGACTTTTTTGGTTAACATGTATATGTGGGGCTCAGTTAATCGAAATCACTTGAGCCTTGAAGAGGCATGCAACTAGCTACTTAGTTAGAGACAGATATTTGCTTAATAATTTCTTAATTCGGTCCCCGTAACAAGTTTACATATACTATCCCTCTTCCATCTCAACCTTAAATATTGTCTTCTTTCTAGTTCCACTAAAAAGCCTTCAAACAAGCCCACGAAGGGGCAGCCTGGGTGGTCGGGCTTTGGGAGGTCCTCCAACACCTCCCGAGTTCGAGTCCCCAGAGGCGCATTTTCTCATGGGTGGAGACTTTATATCTCTCAAACCTGTCAGATTCGCCTGATTTACCTGGCACATGTGGTTTACAGACTATTGCGTGTACCTCGAGGAGGAGGTATTGCAACCCCCACTAGTTGAGCCTCGAAGGCCCTCAGATATCTCGGTTATAAAAAAAAAGCCTTCAAACAAAGTAATCATATGAAGCACTAATTATCTATAAATTATTTTGCATCTACAGCAAGCAGTTTCCGTGAAAGGATGTCCATTGTCAGAGCTGGTCGCCGCTGCACTCTCCAATGGATTTCTAAATATTCAACCAATATCTGTTGATATGTACATAAGAAAATAGTTATGCACGTTTCATAAATAAATTTTGTACCCTTTTTGGCTAGAAAATAAATTTGGTACTCAGGAGCTGCATATCACAATGATAGGTCCTTCCATCAGACCTTGCTGTTGCTAAATGGGTAGAATATAAGTAGATACATATGCTTTTTTTTCCTATTCATGCTGCATTTTACAGTAAATTGTATCTTTATTTTGTATTTACCCATTAATATCGTAAAATATAATTAGTCAACGTAATCGTCGTATGTTTTCCGTGCTCTGATTACCTTCACAACGAGAAATCTCGATTTCTCTACACTAAGAAATCAGGAAATACTCCATGAAATAAAACTACATTAAGAAAGGGTAAAACAATACACTGCTTGAATTATTTAGAAGTAGAAGATGAAGATGATGATGAAATTGCTTGAAGTCCAAGTCATTGGAATAGGCAGAGAGACAGAGAGAGAGAGAGAGAGAGAGAGAGAGAGAGAGAGAGAGAGAGGGGACAAGTCAATCTGGAAAAATTTCAGTTGTGCTACTAGGAAAGAGAGGAGAAAGGAAGAGCTCAGCACCTCAGCCACGTTCACGAGCAAGGTAGTAGCATAAGCATATTAGGGTTTTCGGTTTCCCATTTAGGTGAATCTGATTTTTTTGTCCAGTTCTTATGGACTCTTTACAAATGTTAAGGATAAAGATAATTACAGTGAAAATTCTATATATTTATCTTTTTTGGCAGTTGAGTCCTATAAGTTTGAAAATAATTAATTCAGTCTCATAAGATTAATTATGTTACACTTTTAATCCGAATTGTCACTATTTTGCTAACGTGAACTTCACGCTATTAAATTTATGTTAATGGAACAATGATGATTCAGACTGAAAGTATAACGCGGAATTGACATTATATGACTGAATTAGCCATTTTTAAATAGGTTACTTGTCTAAAAAATACTAACCATTGAAGAATTTCCTAATATATCACGAACTATTTTTTCCCAAAAATACACAAACTATGTTTTATTTTTCCTAATCTATCACACCGTTAATTTTGACCGTTAGCTGCTGACATGTACTGTTAATTTTACTGATTTTGCAAACGGAGTCTGATGTGGCATCACACGTAGCATACATCTGGTCATAAAAGTCATGAACTATTGTCGAATTTCTTATTTTATCACAAACTATCATCAAATTCCATATTCTGCCAATTCTCTATTCTATCACGAACTTTTATCAAAATTTCTATTTTACCACAAATAATTATTGAGTTACCTATTCTACCCACAAATTATTTTTTACCAAAAAATTCATATATTATGCTTCATTTCTCTTATTTACCATGGCATCAATTGAATGACAGAAAATTGTTTTTCTTTACATTTTATCCTCAATGTTGTTTGAAGTGCTTTAATTAATATTACAGTCTTACATGTTACTCTGCTATTTTGTATTTTCTTTTTGAAATAACATTATAGAACATAAATATGACATAAAAAATCAACTTATATGCTACATTGCATCATGCATTCTTCGAAAGAATGTCAAGTATGTGTACATATGTTCCTTACAATATTAGGACACCATTATAAGTCATCAAAAATTTTGATAATTTGTGAATATACATCAAATTTTTATGACTTGAACCTACATTAGACAGGGCATTGGGTTTTTGTATACCAAGTATACACCGAAAAAGTATCTCATAATTTGTGCCTTTTTAGATCATGTGAAAAGTTCTACTGGAAAGTGAGAATTCTAAAGTTAAAGTCTAATTAGGTTATTTGCCCTTTTTTACGTGATATCTTAGTGATCCACAAACATATTTGTAGAATGAGTTACAATTTGATACAACAAACTCTATATTGTAGATTATAATAGATGGTTATAAATTTATTTTCATTAATACTTTAAAAATATGGTTTTAAAATTCTTCATGTCAAATCTCGAATTACAATTACTTTTACAATGATTTTAATGGATATTTATCTATTTTTATAATTAATTTTTTAAATATAATATTGGTATGATAAAAAATGACTATAATTAAGAGTATACTATACACTAACATTTCATCTAATCTAATAGAAATCAAATATTCTGTTGGTGCTAGCGTCCGAAAAAACAAGAGAGAAAGATAAAGAAGAGGAAGAGGAAGAAAAAGCAACCTAGAAATCCCCAAAAAAATAATAATAGGGAACTCAACAATTGCTCGTGGTAAAATAAGGAATTTGACAATAGTTGGTTATAGAATAGGGAATTCTATAATAGTTCGAGGTATAATAGGGAATTCGAAGATAATTCGTGATAAAATAGTGAATTCGATAATAGTTCGTGATTTTTTATAATTAGATAGACGCCACTGGCGTGTGATACCACTTCAGATTTCATTTGCGCAATCAGTAAAATTAACGGTACATGTCAGGAATTAACGGTCAAAATTAACAATGTGGTTGATTAGAGAAAACGAAGCATAGTTCGTGATTTTCTAGGCAAAAAAATAGTTTGTGGTAAATTTGAAAATTGTTCAATATTTCATATTTTTAGACAAATAATCATTTTCAAATATAGGACTCAACTGCAAAAAATGATAAACATATAGGACTTCTAGTGTCATTTTTCTGTTAAGAATATATCAACCAGGTCTTGATTGCAAATTAAGTAGAAGGTGAAACCGGATCCGGTAGATAGCCGGTTCCCGATCCAACTGGTTCTTACAATTAATCTGATCCAATTTTAAAAACTACGGTTAAGACTCTCGATCAATGTCAACTGGCTAGTGCCACCATTTTTTTAAATTTGAATCCCGTGATGTTTAGGATGTAGTCTCATTTCGAGAATGACATTAATTAGATAAAACCAGGGGTTGATTTCCAGAGGAGTTCTAGCAATATAATTTGGTCAATCACTGAAAATTCGTATTTTTACAGGTAATTTTTATATTTGGAAATATAGTTTGATTATCTGCTGAATGTTCATATTTTTACATGTAGTTTTTACAGGTGGTGATTTACTTTGATCATACGCTGAAAGTTTTTGTGTTTTACACTTTTATCCATATTAATATAGGGATATGAACTCAAGTGGATAGGACATGTATACGACTCGTGTGGAAATCCACGAGTTTAGAGATTTGAATCCCCCTTGAGCGCGTAGCCCTTAGTGAGACCACCCACACATGTATTTTACACATGGACTGACCTATATTCATGGGATTATGGAATGTTTATGGCATCGTGAAGAATAACCTCATCGTTATAAAAAAATAGGGAAATGGAAAAAGGTTAATTGCACCGACAATATATAACGAAATATATCATGTTGATACAAAACATTTTTCGGTTTGGTACAAAAGTTTTTAAAAGTGTATCGTTTAGGTACAATTCGTCAATTTTTTACTAAAGACGTTAATTTTTACTAAAGATGTTGGTATGATTGCAACGCATGCATATGTACTGACGTGACGTGTCCGTAAATATTTGTAAATATAATAAAGTATAAAAATATTTAAGAATTTAAAAATAATATAAATTCATGATATTAATTTAATAAGAAAAGATAAAAAAATTTGTTATTGTAATTCAAGAATTTTATTGAGTTTAGGGGATGATTGTTCTGCTATACACCCGCTAAATTCATCCCTGCCTGCGTGGTTAATTTCTAGCACAGAAAAAAAAAAGTTTGCAAAGGTTTAGGATGAATACGGACTAAAGAAAGAAAATGGACTGGCACCTAAAGGAAAAAAGCAAGCAAGTGGCTGTTGAAAAAGTTTGTACAGCCAATGCTCTCAAATCAAAGGGACATGGCACCAATTCCCATCGTTTTTCATTGTAATCTTCAAACCGGTCATCGTTGCCATTCCTAGTGCCCATATCCAACGGGCATATCATGGTTTGGAGAAAATTCGTGATGAAAAAAATAATGGATCTCGTCGGTCACGCTCAATTTTCTTTATCGAGACAAAAATATTAGGACAAATTACATTAACAAAATTGATGTGCCACAATTTTTGATTTTTTCAGAAAAATAGACATTGATATTTAACTGAATAACAGAGTCCTACAACGTATTTGGGGCTTTGAGCGTTCAAGTCCTTGCTTTAATTTAGCCACAGTTAGTAGTCAATATAAAGTACACATGATATTTTTGCGCAAAGCGCATGCTCCGTACACAGTTAATTTGTTTTTAGCTTTAAAAAAAAGTACCACAGTAATGACGGCCTAACTAACCTGTTATATAATGTTTATATTTTCATGTTCAACTGCTAAAATATAAGTTGAAGTGAACAACTGGGATGCAACATTGGCTTCATCAGCATAGTGCCATCAAATACTTATAACTTAAGAAATTGGTATCTGTCACAGCGGCACACCGCACAGGTCACAGCGGCACACCGCACAGGTCACAGCTTGTAAAATTCAGTCCAAAAATTACACAATTGGTTAAGTAGCTGTACTTGGTTTTTGATCTAAGAATTCGTGGAAGCTTACATATAAACTATTAAAAAGTAGTTTTAGATATTTATGGATCGGGGCTAAACTAAGTGATTTATATTAGATGAAATATTTTTAAATAATTAAGAAAATTTTGGGGGATGGAGAGAATTTAATACATAGAAATAGATACATGGGCACATTGCTCAGACCGAAAGTCCCCGAGTCTTCTAGGAGCAGGTCGATAAGGACAACCACCGGGATAACTTGATGAGATCGATGTCACATGTTCAAATCTCACTCTGAGCAATATTGCCAGGTGAAACTCTTAAACTTGTATCTTGATGGACACCGACTTCATAAACTATATTAAACTTTTAGTGGTGCTACGTTGACGGATCAGTATTAGTAATAGCTGTTCAGTTCGTCAGATATATTCACGATTGGACACGAAAACCTTAATATTATACAGTAGAAGGTGGCCACATCAACTAGTATTATCCGCTATATAATATTCGAATTTTAAACGAACAATTATTGAGAAAAAGGTCCACTACTACTTTCCTCCTTTTACTTATAAAAAAACTCATCTTTGACAATGCAATCATGCTAGTGGGTGGACCTATTTCTCGACCGTCTACTTTCACATCTTTGAACGAACAATTATTGAGAAAGAAATTGACTTTTGTCAGAAAAAAAAAGATTATAAATCTGAGTCGTTACTTTCACTTACTTTTCTGGTTTGGTCCTTTTCCTTTTATTTTTAATTTCATTATCCGAATTCATGAGAAATCACAATAATAATTTCTTCATCGCAGTAAAATGACTCAATCTCAGTATAAGGATCATGTCCCTAAACCGTAAAAGAGGACATAATTATCTCATATATGTAACATAATTATTTTAATAATATTCAATTTTTAGTTTTTTTCCCCCAAAAAATAGTTCTTACTCTTTATTTGATTAAATCATATCTTTTTTTTTTCCAAGAGGTTAAATCATATCTTCAATTTACACATTTTGTTCCTTTCCATCCTATAATTTATTTTCCTGTAAAAATGTCAACATAATTTTTTTAAATGACCTTTCTTGTTTGAATATTAATTTTTTTTCAAAAAATAAAAATACGATGGTGAAAATATAAATCAAGTTTAAGTGAAAATGGGCCTAAGTCTCCTTTAGGTCCATGTGAAAATTTTATACCACTACTTTATAAATCAAGTTTCAACTCATTAGTTATATGATGTTATCTCAACAATCTCAATTCCCAAAAACCTAAAATTTTGATTTGTATAAATACCAAGTTAAAATTATAGGACTAGAAGGAAACAAAATTAGGATGTAACAAAAGAGAGAGTCGGAACAAAATCGAAAAAAAAAAAACTAAAGATCTTTGGGAAATAAGGAACTTTTTCCGAAGAAAGAATGGGTTCAAATGAACAAAGAAAATGGAAAAGGAATAAAAAAAAGGGTACCAAGTCATTGGACTAAATAAAACGAAGTAAAGCTAGTGTTGTTAGCCGGGCTGGTTCGGTCCGGTTCTAGTTCGGGTCGAGCCGGTTCATGAACCTACTAGACCGGTTCTGAACCGGCCCGGGAAGTAAATAGTTCGGGCCGGTCCGAGTCGATGGTTAGGGCCCAGGTGAACCGACCCCGAACCGTGACTTATCGTTTTTCTTTACATCGTGCAAAGTTCTCATCGTCACCGCCATTGTGACCACAATGTTAGCCATGCCCGTCTGGTCTCGTGGCGGATTTGGCAAGGGTAAGGGCTCTTTCCTTGTTCTACACAATCGATGGCATCACCACATGAAATCCAACATAGTTGGGATGAATCATGTTCTTTCAACATATCTACAAATGGATTTTTGCATTTCTAAAGGTGGAAGTGTGGGTCACCCGCCCGTAAAGCCGTGCCATTGTATTCATGGAGAACAGGTATTCCACTTTTCCTAATCGATCACCACTTGCGACCGCAATTGTGTACGCATGATTGAAGAATTTGTTAAGCTACAACTCAAGCATTATGTTTGATCTAAAAAAATCACACTGAAGGAGAAATTTTCTTATGTGCTATTTAGATACGCTTGATTTGTGATGATAATGCAATTTTTTTCGATACTAGTATGAGGGTAGTCTCGGCTTATAGGTTGAGAAAGACCTCGACTTGGGCATTGGTCACCTTTGCCCCAGCCCACAGGTGCTTCCGATGCTAGGGTTAACTTGGTTCTGTGGGTAAGAAAGAGAATTTAGTACAAACGCTACTGCTGTTGCCCTATGTCTTAGAGGTATTGAGTTCAATCTCATCACTGGGAGTTTTCCTACCTCTTTTATTCCATCTTCCTTCTATCATTCTAACTTGTGTACCTCCTTTATATACCGTAAAAAACTAGGATGTTTGGGTACTTAGTAATGATATTTCTTTAATCCTAGTTAACATTCTACTGGGGACCTCGATACATATATATAACATAGGAAAAACTATTGCACAGTGAAGTGGAGGAAAACTAATTAAATTGCTCGGATTAGAAATAATTAAGGTAAGTGGTCGGGTGATTAATACCAATTCGCTCATTTGTCACAATCTGATTAACATTTTTTTACGCAACGTGGTGAGGTAGGATCATATAAAAATTTCTCCTAACAAAGAATATAGGAAAAAAAAACCCTAGTTACTTAGCTAGAGACCAAATATTTGCTTAATAATTTCTTAATTCAATCCCCGCTAACACTTTTACTTAACATATCCCATTTCCATCTAAAAAAAAAAGAAGAAAAAACTGTATGAAACACTAACTGTCTGTAAATAATTTTGCATCTACAGAAAGCAGTTCCGTGAAAGGACATGCCATGGGTCGGGGCTGTCGGCCGCAACAGTTCCGTCTCCTCAGTCCTCTCCTCGCTGTTTCTACACGGATGGGATACGTAGATAGATACATATATGTGTGTGTGTTCATGCTACGTTTTGCAACACATTGTATGATCTTTAGTTTGTATCCGCCCATTAAAATCGTAAGACATAATTAATCAATGTAATGTAATCGTAGTGCTTGTCGCACCCCGAAATTGAGTCATCTCTGCAGTCTGTCTCGCGACGTCATGGTTATCAATGAATATGTGAAAGGAGTCGCCACTAATCATTTAAGGAACTAGTCCTAAGGTCGATCAGAAACTTATTATTCACCTAAGAGAGCATGACACTAACTACCTAGGTTTTTATTAGTCGGTCTCGAACCAAGGTTTGAATTCGAGGGTTCTGTTACGTTCGAAAAGCTCGCAAGCCAGCCGACACGCCCTAGATCGGTACCCTAATGTTCCTAAACTTGCCTCATTTCATTAAGTCCAGTTCTTACCCTATTCGAAGCATGGATCAGTGGATTGACACAATTTAATAACCAAAGTCATGACCCTAACTACATCAAGCAAATGAGCAACAGTAGCTAGGGGAAGTAATCAGCCCAATTCTACCTCGAAAAGATCATTGAGAAGGAGGAAAAACATAGAGCAAAGTGGCTGCTGCAA
>JAOYND010106839.1:0-10556 GCA_025802135.1 Lagerstroemia fauriei | reverse complement strand
TATTCACTTCAAGCAATTAGCTATATGCAATAATATCATTGAGGTAGACTACCAAAAACTAATCAATGAATGGTTGGATAACCCTGTTCACAAGTGTAAGAATGTTGTGGGTGCATTCATGAGGTTGAACAAAATGAGTAGGAGTTTGTAGGATCCGTAGTTCTTCATGCATGTCATTTTTGGCTTGTCCACTTCTACGATCTAAACTTGGTAGTAACCTAATTGCAAGTCCAGCTGAATGAACTATCTTACACCTCGAAGTTAGTTGAACATATCAGTGACCAATAGTATCAGCTACTTGTTCTTTACTGTTAATGTGTTCAGAAATCAATGCGCATATATAGTGATTTGTAATAATTCTTTTGGATTTAGATTGGGACCTTGAACAAGGATTTCGAAGATGTGTTGTATTCAACATCAAGTAAATCCTTAATTTGCCTCTTTACCTCTTCAAACTCTAGAGTACCATGCATGGCATAAAGTAATTTTCACTCCCCATCACTCGCTTAACTAGCACCCGCAAATTGGCACAATTGTTTAATAATTTACAGGCAATCTGTGAATGGTACAACCAAGACATTGATTTGGTAAAAAATTTCTAACCTGATAACAAAGTCATAGTTTCAAGCTGGATTGCCTCGACCATTTCACAACTTGGCCATTGCCAGATTCGGATCTCTAGATTTCATGTGAGTTTTCTTCCCCTTGTCCACATGGGATGCCTGGCTTCTTGCTTACTCAATCGACCATGAAGAGGCTTTGATGCTCTAGTGTTGACAAAGGTCTCCAAGATTTGCTCCTCGACTTCAACGTCAAGGAACACCATCCCTCTAGCCTTTTGCTCCTCTTTTTTATTGGAGCTTAATGTGAAATGTACCCAAACGTATCTCCTCTTTCTCCTTATCAACATTAATGAGAGCTGCGGGTTTGGCTTTGGTAGGGCACTCCCTTGCCATGTGAGGTCTATCATGTTGGAAGCACTTGAGCAATCCCCCCCTTTTTGTCAGCAGCTTTACTTGACCTCACCTTATCTTTGGGGGTCAACTAGGATGAATTGTTGTCATTTGATCGACAAGTCTTTTCTTAGCTTCCCCTATCTTTTGCCATTCCCTTCACATTAGAGTTGAACAAGCTAGATTACTGATAACTCTAGGAAAAATTGAGTTATTAAGTCACTTTTGAATGCTAAATGGTTGTGAAATCTCGAATTGAACTCAAATTTACATTTATTTTAGGTTGAATGCCCATTGGTCTCCATTTTGATATTTTCTTGTATCCAAGTGTGTTATGTGATAAGGATACTGAATTGGAATTATTGTATAGGTTACAAGTTGATCGGGACCCGAGAAGATAAGGTGGAAATCAAGGATCACGAGCTATCACAGTGTCATGACATTGTGTTGTTATAACAAATCAAAACAAATTGCATTATGTTCTACATTGTCATGACATAGTGTTGCGACACTCACCAAAAATTTGCTTAATTCGAGAATATTAAGTCCCCTTAATTTGTGGGATGCAATTATGATGACGGATTCGAATCATTGAAGATCCTTGAAGATTTGCACAAGGAAATCATAATATTTTCCTTCTATTATTATAGATATATTTTGAGAGATTTCAGGAAATGGAGATTTGGATAGAATATTATCCTTGAGCAATATTAGGAATGAATATCTCTATTTAAAGAGGAGGAAAATGGAGTTGAATGAGGATCCCGTGGCTGGCTGAGCACATTTAAGAGTGGAGAAATGAGTCATTTTTGAAGACAAGAAGAAAGATCAAGATCTTGAAGATCTGATTCGTGTGGAGCCTGAATTAGTTTGCATCATTTTATTTCTTCCTTTTCTAGATGTTATTAGAATCATGTCTTCTTGACTCTTGATGTTATTAGGTATTATTTTCATCATGAACTAAGCATTCCATCCTAATGTGACCAATGTAACCTAGTCAATTATTTTAATTTCGTGATTATCTCATTTATGATTATTGATAATTGTGTTGCTTATATTATTACCAATTGTAATGCGACTTAATTGCCTGATCTATAATTAGGTTGAAGTAGAATCCAATTGAACTCGAGAGTGGAATATTATGCTAAGCTAGGCATAATATAACGTAGGTTAATTCACATCGAGAGACAAGATTATTCATGAGAGGGATAGAGATATACCCGATCACCCTAGGTAACCTATTAGTGTTGGAACTTAAAGGGCTTTCACATGTTGACCACCTAGAGATAGAGTAGGTTAGCACAATCTTGAGAGTACGAACTTATTAAAATGAGAGTTGCATAAGGTGAGATCGAACCCTATGTCAGTAACAATAATTAATTAATGACATAGATAGAGATAGGTCGGAATTAAAATAATGACGAGGGGAAATTGCGATCCTTAGGCTTGCATAATCTGAATTCTCATCACTTGATTTCTTTGTTGATTTTTTCTATTTATTTGACTTCAATTTTGACTGGTTTGAATAAGGGCAGTTTGTCATAATTTTATTAATTAGTAGTATTTTGAAGTTAGGTCTCTGTGGGTACGACACTTGGTCTCATTACTATATTATTTGTTATGACACTTGCACTTGTGTATTTCGATTCTAAAATTGTGAACAATTACTTGAATCCAGTTTGGGACTTGACTATTGATATGACCTTTATCAAATCTTGAGCATCACGGTGTTGCAGCTCTTACTTAGACAATGACCTTAATTCATCTATGAATGAAACAACGCCTCCTTCTCATTCAAAGAGGAGATTTGTAGCATCACCATCGCGATATTTACAAATATCCTATTTGTGTCCAAGCTGGGAAAACTTGTCCCCAGTTCCGTGCTCCAAATATTCAAGAAATATTGTCGAATTTCAACCTCCTTTATATAGGCACATACATACCTACCTACATCAATATTGATCTCTGATCTGCTGTACTTATACAGTTGCTAAATACTTAGCTTATTTAATATATTTTCCAACTACTTATATTTAATTATATATTGTACAATGATGTTAGATTTCTAGGGGATTACCTTTCTAGGTTCCTCGGTTATTATGTTGTCCAGAAGAAAAGGGTCATCGACGTGTCACACGATTAAACTCTGTAAAATGCTAATACGTGACAATAGCATTAGCACTTATTCCAATTAATCAATGTTCTAAAAAATATAACTCATTTGTTGGAAGGGTATGGATTTATCTATTGAATCTTATTACAATTTGAAGTACTTTCATGTCAACCTTGACAAGATATATTGTGAATGCAAATTGGTGGCCCAATATATTTTCTAAAAGAATTTCTATTCCATTTATGAAAAAAAGCATTTCTATTTCCAAAATTAAATTTATCTTGTTAAGTCAATAATTTCAGGAAGATTCATGTGCATATGTGTTATGCAAAATATGTAAAATGCAAAAGAGACTTGAAATCTATAGTCATGCAAACTTCCTTTAATATTATTTGCTCTTAAAAATTACTGAGCATACTTTTTAAATTTTAATGTCGTATGCCATTTTGAAGTTATTATAAAAGCACAATTGAATATTATTTTTATCTTTTTTGTTAGATAGCACTTAATATTCGATATTCAATTAATCCTCGTTTAATCAAGGTTCATGCGAGGTAGATCTGGTAAAAATATTGTAGTTGAAGATTTTTTTCATTCATATCGCATGAATCAAGTTTCATTTATAAAAGGAAGAAATATCTAATAATTTGTGTTAACATATATTGATAATTCTTAAACTAAATTTTTAGATTTCATCACTTGTATTATGTAAAGGCTAAGTTTATCAATTTGAATAGTGGCCCATGATCTTCTTTATTTTGTAGAATAATTATGGATTTGCTAGTACAATTACTTAAAGTGACAGTAGAATAGAAAAATACGATAAGAGTCATCAATCTTCCTTTTTCGATAGAGAAACGGGGCTGAAACCCATTACAAGAAACTAATAATCAAGACGTATAGAGCCTTGGGGTAGTAACCCCAAGTTGGTCAGCAGCAAAAAGAAGGCTTAAACCCAATGACATATTGGGCAGAACATGGAAGCCAATTTTCGCTCGAAGCACTAAATTTAATAACCAGTCTACACAATAGTTCCCCTCCCAATAGGTGAATAACAACCGACAAGTCACCATCTAAAAGAGTTTGAATTCTTTTCACGACAGGTGGACACCATTTTGCAAATGATGATGGGTTGATGGTGTTGTTGTAAGTCAAAGCGTTGATTATAAGTTTCGAATCAACTTTCAGGACAAGTTTCCTTAATCCTCTTTCCCACGCTACCTCTGGCTAAGAACATACTCCCCATAGCTCCGCCTCAACTGACATTCCAGGGCTAATATTATGTAGGAACCCCGCAATCCAATTGCCATTCTCACCTTGTATTAACCCACCTGCTGCTACAAGATCGGGGTTGCCCTTAGATGTGCCGTCTGTATTTAGTTTCGCCTACCCACTCTCCGGCTTGATCCATCCAATATATCCATCTCTTTGTCGGCTTAAATGATAGGGACCTCTTGAGATCGTAGCTTGCACTGGTTTCTTGGGTATAGTGGCAAATAACCTCTAGCGTGTTGGATGGTCTCCAGGGATCAACCTCAAACAGTTGCTTGTTGCGCCATCTCCATAAGTACCAACATGAGATGCCAAATAGAATATTCCACCGAAACCCCTGTACAAAGATCCTACTCTCAGCCAGGTTCATGTGGAGCCAATCATATAGAGCAGAGCTAAAAAAAACAATCAAGAATATTATGGGGAACCAAGGCAGCCCATAGTAGACGACCATCCTTGCAGTCCCTTAGGACATAGAGAACAAATTCGTCCACTATAAGTCGAAAGGGCAACTAGCAAAAAAACACATTCTTCATGATGCTGGAAACTCATTTGTGTGAACTCCGTTATGACTGGCTAGCCATAAGAATGTGCGAATGCGTTCCGGCCCGTTCCATTTCAAAATGAGCTTCCATAGGTGGTTCGATCTATTAACCACATTAGCAATAAGAAAATTGTATGTAGATTTATCGATAAAACTCCATTAGAGGAGCTCCACCAGTCTCATGGGAAGGCAAATGGATGCTATACGAAGAAGACACAATGCTGGAAGGAACACAGCAAGACTTTCCCAATTCTAGGAGCCCGATTGGAGTGCCATGTTTGCTATAGATATCTCTAACATCTGCTAGGGAATTGGTCGAATGGCATGGTCTTTCAACTTATCTTGGAATCGTAGCTGATTATCCTCCCAAAAAAGAACATCTGCTCCGGACATTATGACCCATCTAGTTCCGTTCTCAATCCACTGCCATGCCTCACAAAGCCCTTTCCACGTCGGGAAGTCATATTGCTTAGCAGAAAAGAAAAGTCTGCTGCTATTGCCTCTCCTCTACTTAGCCTTCATAATCTGCACCCAAAGATTGCCATTCTCAGTGGCCAATCTCCAACCCAACTTTGCTAACATAACATCATTGAAATCCCGAATTCTCATAATACCCAGACCACCAAATTCCTTTGGTAAGGAGATCGTATTCTAGTTCACAAGGTGAATCCTTCTATCCGAATCCACTTTGCCCCATGCAAATGTCTTGTACAATTTTTCAATGTCATCACATATGGTTCTTGGAATTCAAACTGTGTGCATATTATATGTCAGGATCGCGGAAAATACAGAGTTAACCAAAGTGACTCGACCAGCTAGAGAATATGACCTTGCCAACCACCCATTGAGACGTGCTTTAACTTTATCCACTAGCTTGTAATATGCGCGCTTAGATGTTTGCCTATGGATGAGGATCCTAAGCGTCTCCCTAAATCATTTGTGATGTTAAAATGACAGAAGTGTCGTATATCATCACGTATTGCATCCGTTACATTTGGAGAAAAAAAACAGACTTATCATGGTTTACTTGGAGATTTGAAGCCTCTATAAATCTGGATAAACTCTCCATGATGATAAATGCTTGCCTTGAAGTTGCCTCGCCAAACAACATTAAATCATCTGCAAGCATCAAATGGGAGACTAATGGTCTGGATCGACCAATTATGAATGCTTTCCATCTGCTAGTTGTGACTTCCTCTTGGATTAAATGAACCAACCTTTCCATACACAGTACAAATAAGTAACGGGAGAGTGGACAACCTTGGCGGAGACCTCGTTCAATAGCAAATGAAACCGTAGATTTTCCATTCCACAAGACACTCATTAAGGGAGATGTCATGTAGTCCATAATGACATTGACAAAATTAGCCGGAGAACTAACGACCTCAATAGTAGCCTTAATAAACTGCCTTCTCAAGCTATCATAAGCTTTAGCAAGATCAATTTTTAAAGCCATAAAGCGCATCCTCCCTTTCATTCGACGCATAGAGTGGATTATTTCTTGTGTGATGACAATATTGTCATGAATCAATCTGCCGAGTACAAAACTTGCTTGGTTTGGTGCAACAAGTTGGGGCATAAGCTGACGAACTCTATTTACTATCATCTTAGTCACCACCTTGTAAGTCACATTACAAAGGCTTATAGGTCTGAAATGGTGAATAGTCTCTGGTCCATGTATTTTGGGGATAAGCATGATAAAGGTTGCGTTCAAATCCTTCACTGACATGCCCTGGTCAATTATTCCCTTGATATACTCACATAATTTTGGACGCACCGTATCCCAATTGGATTGATAAAAGTAAGGTTGAAATCCATCAGGTCTCGGTGCTTTGAAAGGACTCATCCTCCATAGTGCTTCGTCAATAATTTAAAAGGGATATTTACCCTAAAAATAAAAAATAATTATTGAATTTCTTATTTTATGACGAACTATTCTTCTACCTAAAAAATATGAATTACGCACCGTTTTCTCCAACCAATCACGATGTTAATTTTGACAATTAATTGTTAACATATAATATTAATTTTGCTAACAGTGCAAATGATGTCCAACATGACATCTCTTTTGGCCCGAAAAATTATGAACTATTGTGAAATTTCTATTCTACTACAAACTCCTTTTTTTAACTAAAAAATTCATGAATTATGCTCCATTTTCCTCATCTACCACGAATCATTTTTTGGCCAAAAGGTTCAAGAACTATGCTCCATTAATTGAATGAAAGAAAATAATTGTTCTTTACATTTTGTTCTCAATGGTATTTGAAGTGCTTTAATTGACATTGTACTTTTATGTGTTGCCTTTCTCTTTTGTATTTTCTTATCAAAAGAACATTAATACAACTCAAATAAGACATACAACATCAAGTCATATATCATATCTCACATATCTCTCAAAAGGAACTATTTTTATAAATATAATATATGTCGAAGGTTTTATCACTCCATAAGGGAATAGTAGCAGGCTATGTCAATATTGGATGGAAAGTTGAACCTGATTAATAATAAGAGGTCTATTTAACCATTCCTTCATGAAACAATGTTGCTAGTCACCAAACTGACTGAGTTAATTAACAATTTTTTCGCCCTTTAAACCTTTGATTTGTTTTTAAATTTATCTTGATCTAATCTTTTTGTTTTCTTATGTTAATAAAATCAGTTTATATATTATATTATCTCACAAATTTTGTGTTTATGTCCCATTTGCGTTATGTTAATATTCTTTTGAATTAAAACACCTCAAACATTGATAAGGGCAAAATATAAGGAATAAATCATTTTCTTTCATTTAATTGATGTTGCGGCATATGAGGAAAATGAAGCATAGTTCGTGAATTGTTTAGCGAAAAAATAGTTTGTGATAGATGGAGGAACTGAGGACAACTCAAGATTTTTTTAGCAAAAAGAGATGTCACGTTTGATGCCACATTAGCCACCGTTTGTACCATAAGAAAAGTTTATATTTTACATTAGTAATTAATCATCTAAATTAACGTAATGGTAGATTGGGGAAACGATGCATTATTCTTGATTTTCTAGGTAAAAAATAATTTATGATAGAATAGAAAATTTCGACAATAGTCGGTTATTTTCAAGCATATAATCTAATTTAATATAATAAAAATATTGTGCTAGTGAGAAAGGGGTTTTGTACAATTGTACCAGTCTCAACTTGAGACCAAAGAGATCTTGGGTTCAATTCTCAATATTGGAACTTCATAACCTTTTTTTTAGTTTGCACCATGCAATATCCCTGAACTTCCATAACCCTTTATTCTATATTCTTTCTATTATTTTGTAAGCATATGTATCTCCTATAAACACCGGAAAAATATTGTGCTAGTGACATCCTCTTGTTCTTCCCCAGGAACTCAAGTAAAATTTGTTGTATATTGTCCTAATCTCATTTTGTTTGACAAATAAATCTGATGAAATGACATCAAAATTAGATTAACCATAAACCATTATTTCAACGGACTAAATCTTGATTCAGCGAAAAGGGGACTAAATCTTGATTGAAATCAAAATAGACATATTCCTCCATTTAGCAGCGAATTTAATGGCCACCAAGATTTCGAATCACATGGCAACACTTACTATCGAGGGCACTGTTTTGAAGTGAACAATTTCATAATTGTCAAAATAGACAACTTCCTCCATATTGCAGCAAATTTAATGGCCACATGGTTTCAAATCGCATGACCACACTTTTAGGAGAAAGCCCTGTATGTAATAGTTTCATTGCGTGATAATACTTATGTGATAATACCAATTAATAAAATTTAACTATAAAGTAATAACATTATTACATGGATGACTTATTCATCAGTTGGTGAGCACTGTAAAGTGATAACACCCATGAGACCTGCCCCCCTTGATTTGGGCGGGTCCCACCCGGCCCGTGCACAGGTTAGGGCAGGTGTGGGACTGTCTCATGACTCCTCCTGGCCCGACCCTCCTTATACAATATAATTTTATATTATTATGATTCTTATAATTAATTTTATTTAATTTATAAGTACTTTTATCTTAATAATATTTTTGCAAATAGGGTCAACTAGTGTTACGACCCGCACTACGCATGGTGGGACACGGTCAACTTGTCAAGTGTGCGGGTGAAAAATAAGAAATATATACCCTAGAAAAGAAGATTACCATAAAAAATTACTACTAAGGGGAGGGAGAAGCAGAGTGTCTTTTAGACCGAAAGAATATTGAAATTATCTAATAGTTGTTGTGGAAATGGTAGTAGCTTCCAACGAAAAGGAGAGTATGTAACATGAAAGTGAATGACAAGATGAAGTATATTAAATATTTCATTATGAGTAAAATTAAATAAAAGATATATTTGGAAATGTAAATGAGAGCAACTGTGAATATTCTTTTTTAATGAATGAATTTTATTGGTTTTCTTTTGAATTTTATGTACAAGGGCCACTATTCCTCAATACCAAAAATAGGGACAAACTATGACTCTGAGTTGTGTCTAATTGCTTGACTAGCACAATTGCCTATCTCTAAGTACAAGAATATCGTCCCACTTATACTAAAAAAAATCCCTAACATAATAATAAGGGTGGACTATCATATCGTCCCTAATGTTTCACACAACTATTATTTTTATCTCTGATCTAATTTTGCTATCAACATCATCCTTAAAATTTAAAATCATAATAATTTAATTTATTACCATCATCTTCATCCTAATATTTTATATAATTATCATTTTTATCCCCACACAGAGAATTGAATTATCGGGTTTCTTAAATATTGAGGAAAAATGATAGTAATGGACTAAATTCTTAGAGTTTTAAACATTTCAAACAATAATGATGACAAAATTAGATAACAAATGATTGTTGTGTAAAATACTAGAGATGAAAAAGGCAGTTTAATCTAATAAAAAATATATTAGTAAACGAATATGTATATCTATTACTTTATGGTTCTATAGGAGAGATTTGATGCCTTTTTCCTCTTCCAAAAATGCTCTCAACTAGAATTCTTTGAAAATTAATTATATATGGGCCCGATGTCATTTCACGCAGTCATTCCTCACCCTATAGCGTTTGTATATATATATATATTTATATTATATACATAAGTATACCTTCATTTTGACACCTTTTCACTTTCCCAAATTACCCTTTGACATATAAATATAAATTTTATTGACCATTAGATTAGAAAAAATAGGGACATAATGGTAAAATTACTAATGCGTAACTACACCAAGTATCTCTCCATTCTCATTTTTTTTCTCTCTTATTTCAATATAATTTTTCTTCATTTTCCTTTCTATCCTTTTCACTATATGCAAAATCAACTAAATTTGTTTCTCAATAACTATAATTAAGACTTTGTTAAGTCATTGACATGTTTTATTTTTCATCAAATTTATTAAATAATAAAATTCGTGCATTGCTCAGACTGGCCTCTATTATCTAATCTATATATCTATATTTTATTAAGGAAGGAGGATATGTAGATCTCATTTTTAACTTTCAAAAATACGCTTAACAAAATATAAATGTAACCAACAAAAAGGGAATAATGGTTAAGCTGTAACGTTAATTTAAAGTTATAATTACCACTTTTGATAAGTGGCTATGATTACCACTTAAAATAACTTTTAATTTCGCTCCACTGCCCTATAGTGTTCTTTATAGGT
>JAOYND010106731.1:0-10557 GCA_025802135.1 Lagerstroemia fauriei | reverse complement strand
AGACCTAATTTTGGTTCGGAAAGGGTCATATCAAGGGCATCCTTCTTCGAATTTTCTTCTTATTCACTTTCTTTCTTCTTCTTTTTTATCTCCTTTTTTGTGTATTATTGTTATTATTTCAATTTTTTTGGTTTTTTTTACATACCTTTTTTCACTCTTTTCATTTTCTTCTTCCTCTCTTTTTTGTTTCGTCTCTCTTTTTTTTACTTACTTTTTTTTTGCTTTCCGTTATCCTTGTTTTTTTAGTTTTTCCTTCTTTTTTGCTTTTCTGTTTTCTTGGTTTTTTTTTGGTTTTTTATTTATTTTCTATATTCCTATGTTTTGTTTGCTGTTTATTTTTTGTTTTTCTTTTTTTTTCATATTTTTTTTTATCAAATCAGCTTTGCTCTTCATCAAATTGATCAAAACCAAGGTACATCAAAGCCCACAAATACTGGCCGAAAAGCCCAAAGGGCAAAAAAAACACACACTAGTTGCAAATCAAACATAAAAGCATCAGAAAGTAATCCCCATTCAGCTAGTAGGGACTTCTGCAGTGGACGACAGAGTTTCCTCTGTAGCTCCGGGAAACCAAAAAGCCGAGCACGAACTGAGCTTGCAATAGAATGCCAAACCCTTGCCTTAGAAGGGGATTCACCAGCATGTAGAACCAAATTTCGTTCCTTCCAAGTGAAATGTACAGGGCATGCCAGAAGAGTTGTAATAGAGTACGAAGGATAGACGACTTCTTCGAAAGCTTAATGGCCCAAGCTAGCTCATAATTTCAATCCCCTACTGGTCTGTGAATGCCAGACTTTAACAAAATCTTTTGCCACACAGACTTGCTAAAAGGACAAGAGAAAAACAAATGAGATCTACATTCTGCAACAGAGCCACAAAGCCGACAAGTTGAATCAACACTACGTAACCATTGTGACATTCTGTCTAGTGTGGATAACTTGTTCCTAATGGCCAACCAAGAAATGAAGCAATGGCGGGGGACGTGAGATTGAAACCAAACCAATTTAAATCAGTGGACTCTGTAAACCTTTTTTTGTAAGGCAGTCCATGCACTTGCCAGAGTGAACCGACCATGAGGACTAGGAGCCCAAATAATCGAATCAGCATTTTGGTTTAAAGAGATGCCACATACCAATTGACGGAGCAAACACAAGTTCCTGTCTCTGGAAGGCCTACCAGAACAAAGTAAAGTGACAGCTTCAGCAACGGAAGAGTCAAGAGGAGCACCATAACGTCCAGGGAAAGCACTAACCAAGGGACTACCATCTATCCAGTTGTCAAACCAGAAGGATGTCCCTTGACCATCACCGATCCGACTACGAGTGAGGGAACAAGCAGCAGGCCTTAAGAGTAGAAGAGTCCGCCAAGAGTAAGAACTCTGGTTTGTTGGCTTCACAGACTAGAAGCTTTTACCCTTGAGGGGGTATGTTTTAATCCATGCTATCCATAAAGAGCCAGCCTAATGAAACAAAAACTAAATGTGACTCAAACCATTAGCAACATTTAGACTTTGTAAGTCTTTAAGCCCTAAACCACCTTCCTCCTTAGGAGAGCATTCCACACTCCATTTCACCTTGGAACCTCTACCGTCACCATTGTGGCCTTTCCACAAGAAGGCTCTACATCTCTGTTCGACCACTTTCAACACCTTCTTAGGAAGAATAAAAGCAGAGCTCCAAAAATTTACTAAAGAGTAAATCACAGATTGCACTAGTTGCAATCGACCAGCATAAAAGAGCTTTTTCAAAGCCCAAGCATCGTTTTTGAAAGTAATCTTGTCAATAAAGGGCCTACAATCTTTATCAGATAAGCGACCAGGTATTAATGGGACACCTAGGTACTTAACTGGCAAAGCATTCAGCTTAAAGCAACTAATGTCCCGAAAAGACTTCAGCAAATTACCTTCCATTCCAGCACAAAACATTTCTGTTTTAGAAGGGCTTAGCTTGAGGCCAGACATGATGTCAAATTCATCAAATATGCCAAGAACAGATTGTAAGGAAGAGAGATCACCATTAATAAAAATCATGAGATCATCTGCAAAGCCAAGATGCATAGGATTAAGCATTTTGCACTCAGGATGATGTAAAATCCTACCAGAGGTAGCAGCTTGATCAAGGAGCCGCAATAGAACTTGAATGGCCATTACAAATAGGTATGGAGAAAGGGGGTCACCTTGTCTCAAGCCTTTCTTTCCCTCAAAATATCCCTCCATTCCACCGTTAACATTCACCGAATAACAAGGGCCTGTGATGCATTCAAAGATCCAATTAGTAAATGTTGAAGGGATCTTAATAGCAGAGAAGATATTATGCAAGAAATCCCAACTTATAGAGTCAAGGGCTTTCATAAATTAGCCTTGATGGTACAATGAGGTGAATTCCCTTCCTCTGATAACCTTTGACCAATTCATGGGCCAACAAGATATTATCCCCTGTAGACCTCCCAGGGATAAAAGCTGATTGGTTTAGCGAAATAAACTCTGGCAGAATGGCCTTTAATCTGTTTGCCAGGACCTTGGTTATGCATTTGTAAACCACATAGCAACAGGAAATAGGCCGAAACTCAGTAACAGAGGAAGGATTAGGTACTTTAGGAACAAGAGTAAAACAAGTACTGTTAACCCCCTTTAGCAACTTAGAGCTGGAAAAGAAGCCTCTAACAGCAGACAAGAAATCTTGTCCCACAATGTTTCAGGCAGATTTAAAGAAATGAGAGCTATAACCATCAGGGCCAGGGGCACTATTGCTTTCAATACTCCATAAGGCACCTTTTATTTCCTCATCTGTAATAGGCAGAATTAAAGAAGCACTTTGAATTGAAGAGAAAATTGTCACAATTAGAGAAATATAGAGATGAAGAGGTTAAATAGATGAGGAGCCGAGGGTAAGTGTTCGTTAAGTATGAGCAATAGGTTTGCGCACGAAGTGTAGAGGTACACGCATGGAGCGTGAAGTGTAAAGAGCATAAAGATGAAAACACGCATGGAGCGTGAAGTTCACGGGGCACAAAAGAGAACACCCGTAGAGCGTGAAGCTCACGGGGCACAAAAGAAAACACCCATGGAGCATGAAAAAGAAGAAAATACGCTGGAGTGTAGAAAATATAGGTGGACCGTGATGCTCGTGGAGCGCAAGAAAACACAGGCGGAGCGTAGGAAAGAAGAAAGTGTGCATGGAGCGTAGAAAATACGGACGGACCATGATGCTTATAGAGTGCAAGAAAACATGCGCGGAGCATGGAAAAGAAGAAAAGACGCACGGAGCGTAGAAAACCCGGGTAGACTGTGATGCGTGCGGAGCGCAAGAAAGCACGCGCAGAGCGTGGAAAAGAAGAAAGTACGAAAGGACCATAGAAAACATGGGCGGACCGTGATGAGCGCAGAGTGCAAGAAAACACATGCGGAGCGTGGAAAAGAAGAAAATGCGCGCAAACCTTAGGAAACATGACGAACCATGGTGCGCACAGAGCACAAGAAAACACGCGCGGAGGAAAAACCTATATCCCATCCATGGACACCCCTTTTTTTTTACGGAATCGCTGTCTACCGAGTTGGGAAGTCTGTTCGCCCTTGTGATGAAGATCAATGTGCATTGCCCTTTGCACGATCATGTCTCTGCACAGGAACCTGCGTGATAGAATCTGCTTGTTGAAGGCTCAATCCTTGGGAAGAAGTCTTCCCTCCCGACTAGGAGCATATGTCAACCGCTGCATACACGCGATCAAGTGTTGCCTCAGTTGACATGTGAATCAAGATGCATTGTACCGAGAGAGTTAATGGAAGCATCCTACACCACTCTTCGTGGGTGACAATTTTTTTTTTCTTTTTTTCTTTATGTGTTTTTTTGGGATACCCCCACATAACTGTTATTATGGAGAGAAACTATGATGTATGATCTCAAGCCACCTTCATCAATCGTCGACAAGTCTATCACTTAGATTCTCTGCATTGCCGGTAATGATCATTCCCAATCATGTTATAGGAGGCAATCTACCCTGCCTGCTCAGTATCCCTAGAGAGACTGGACTGGACATAGCAGTGCTCAACACTTTGGAATGCCATGAAGCTGATACTTGATGTGCAATTCGTTTAAGGCCAAGACAACATGACTTGCACAAATCCATGGTTGGCGACAATATTGCGTCAGCCTTGCAAAATTCCCCTTTGCGGTCGATCCTAAATACTCGGATCTTATGAACTTCCTGGCAAGCATACACCACATCAAATGTGGTTTGTCAGTTCTTTCATGCGCCTTCTTCATTATGGGTTTCAACTCTATACGCGTCTCAAGAGCATGGCATCAAATGAATGAATGTGTTGGAACCCCATGGTGGCACGTTAAACATAGATGCATTCTCTTGTTTGGCTCATATGTTCTAGATATTTGCTTGCTTGAAGACGGCCCTTGACATCTACATGCCTTCCTGACTCTAGACCTTGTTGCAGCGGGCCAGGTTTTTCTCAGTCTCTACCATGGCAGGTTCAACTGAGGAAATGTTGCTTCTGCAAATGTTGTAACTGTATCCACAAATCTGGTCCTCACGCAAGGAATGTGTGATCACCCCAAGACCTCTGAAATATTCATGATAGATTAATGATTCAAACTCTCATTTCGCATCTGTCTATAGTCTGAATCATAATGAGCATAGAGTATCACACACTTTCAGTCCTCAAATCTTGAAGCCAATCTTTGTCTGTAATCTCAGTATGTCATTATTAAGGAGAGATCCAAAAAATAGTTTGTGAGAACCTACCCTGGTGGCACTTAATGTGTGGACCAGAATGATCGACTACACTTTGGCAACGTTTGGATTAAAGTGAGATCCAAGGTTTAAGCTTATGAAGGCAGCAAGTTATCAACACTTACAGCCTATGCTTCAGATAACCATCAGGCTTTATATAGCGTGCTTGAAATGACCAATCCTTTGTTTGGAGTAATTGATACAGTTTAGTTTACCCATGTCACTTTTCTGAAATCATGCAGGTATGATTCTCACAAGTCAGGGCCTAACAACGGTACCTGCATAGAAAAAGAAAAAGAACAAAATGAGCACGTATGAAGCATGACTCATAATGATGATGCATGAGAAATCTGCTAGTGAATTGCCATTCCTTAATGTTAAGGGTCTTGATTACTTATCGCAAAAGATGAGACACACTCATGCGTCATGATAGTTGATCAAGATCCTTTTCATAAGTCCTTGAGCCGCTTAACTTGCACCCCAAGCTCGTTAAGTACTTCCAATGCTTGTTCTTCAATTTTGAGAAAAAGCTAATGACAAAACATTTGAAAAAAGAAAGAAATAAAAAGAAAAAAATTTATTAATTTTCAATTCTTTTCTATTTCAAAATCCTCCAAGGGAGCACTTAATTGAGCCATTTGCATTGTCATGCTTCACGAACTCTCTATTAGCTTGATTGAGTCCCTAGCAAGCCCGGTCGTTTCCTTCTTCATGGCCGGTGCTGTGTTCAATCATGCTTTGCCTTGATGCACTAACATGGATATCGATAGGCACTTTTATACCGTTGAGAAGTTGGTACCGAATATTTCTCGAAGATTGCTCACATTCTGTCTCAATCGCCCTTAAATCAATAACCGTATTTCTGAAAAGTCCATGCTCGTCTTTATCCATGGAATCAGTAGTTACTTCCATTAGGTGCTTCACGCAAATTGCGACTTCTTAAAACAAATGATCAAGCTTGGTCCGAAATGCTATATTGTGGATATCAACTAGCTCATTTGCATTGCCGATAACACAACCGTGGGTCAAGTACTTATCAAGCTTCACACGTGCTCTTGCCTTGATCTTCTCGAAGTCAGTAAGTACGCCATTGAAATACCTCTACTCAATCTTTCCGTTCATGCGAGCGAGAGGTGTATCCATCAAGTAATTTGCGCTAGTCACCTACGCCTCTAGAAGTCAATCAATGGTTGATCAACTTGTGGTGAGGGATATTGCTAGGACATATCAAACCAGTGCGAGTGAAGGGCTTTCCACTTTGCCTATAGTTCCTAAGAATTCCTCTGACCTTCTCACTACTCTTAAAGAGCAGTCAATTATTTTTCGTCACTTGTCACTGGCAAGTGCCTATAATTTGAATATCTTGAAAGTGCAGTGCATCATGACACTCAATGGGCTATCCTATGAAGTCCTCAAGTTTTCAAATCAACAAAAATTCCTTTCACTCATCAATCATGGGCTCCTCGTGATAGAGTCATCCTAAAGTCTTTGCAATTGAGGTTTCATTTAATCGATAGCAGGAGCATGACCTAGGAGCCGAATTCGCAACACATGGGATACTCGCTTAATCCTTTAGCTGAAAGGCAAGGACAAATCTTGGGTCTCTTGTCGCTCGAAGTTTAATGTGACCTAAGGCTACATTTATAAGAGGAGATGTAAGAAACATGGATATTTTGAATATCGAAAGCATGACACCACGTGCTTGGTTATTTCAACAATAATTGTTCCCAGGGATTTTTTGTTTTCAAAATCTGTCCATTTTTCGCCATTTAAATGCTAGCTTATAATCTATCTCCAATTTTCAATCGTTAAAGAACTGTGAGACAATGTTGATTGTGACATGATTCGACTTAGCTACCCCCTTTGCTCCAAATGAACTCACCATGAAAGTTTCGATATTCCTCTAACATTAAGTCACCTCTGTCTATTCCTAAGCTGGTCAGCCTCTTATCGCAAATATCAGTTAAGACCTCGAGTAAGCTCCACCATCTAGTAACTAGTCCGGCACATGATGTCTCCGATCCGCTAGATGTAGATATGCGTTGTCAGGACAAGATGCCACTGTATGACTAACGTTAGTCCAATGTGTGACTATTGACAAGCAAATCTAGGCTCCAACCCCGTTCAGACAGAGGAGCAATTGGCTTATGGCGAATGGCATACCCACTAGGTTTTATTTTGAAAAACATGATGCAAATGCAAAAATGAAATCAATCCACTAATTGAGCATAATTGCATGTATAATGGATATGAAAGAAAATGGCTATCTAACCTATAATTAGTTAACCTAGGGGCCCATACCGTGCCCTTCTACCATATATTGCTAAACTATAGGCCTTATTGATAAAAGGATACATCAAGACTAGAAATACAAAAAAAAGACCCACCTAAACCTAGAATCAACTAGCCTATGGGTCTTGGTAAAATTACAATCGACAAGGATGCTTTGGAGGTTTAATGCTATGCATGAGGCTGGATCTAAGGGTAGGTTCTAAATGTCCTAAATCTGTAGTGTCCTCTATTCCCCTCTCAAGGGCACTTCAGGCTTTCGGATCAAGCGAAGGTGTTTCAGGGCGGTTTCCAATGGGAGCTCCCACGATAGGCATACCCCTACTAACCCCTCCTAGGGAAGTCCTACGATCCAGGTTTGATTGAAATAGGGAATGTTATGCTAAAATAAAATGCACATGCAAGCAAATAAACAAACAAACAACTGGGCATTTGGGCCCAGACCCTCTTCAATCCTAGCGAAGTCTCCAAGCGCCGTCGAACTTGGAAATATTCCGACTTGAGGTAGCCCCAAGAGCTATAGGCCTAGACGTGGCCTAACTTGGGACTTTAATCGTGTTTAGATTTCGGAATCGCCACCAATCATTTAAGGACTAAACCTAAAGTCGATCAGAAACCTATTATTTTCCTAAGGGAACATGATATTATCCACTTAGGTCTTTATTTTATTGGTCTTAAACCAAAGTTTGAGTTCGGAGGTCTTGTTACATTCAAAAGGCTGGCAAGCCAATCGACATGCCCGGGATCGGTACCCATCCCTAAATCTAGTTCTTTGTTACTTGCACATGCAGGATAAAAATCAATAATTGAAGTACGTGTCATAACTTAATACTATCCGTCCTAATCTAAGTGCGAAAAGTAAAGGATTCCACTATTTTTTATAATAGAAATTTACCATCTCTCTCACACACACTACCCGCCCCATACATTTATGCACTCAGATATAACGATTTCCATGATCCCTGCCTAAATCAGAAAAGATATAATTAAATCACACATCAATCGATCAAGAAAATATAAAGCAGCTTACCTGCAAACAAAGTCGACAACTAATAGGCCTAAGACCCAGAATTAGAGATAGAAGCACAGGCCAAATTGGATGTGGAATAGCCATCGAGATGCAATGACAATTAATAAGCCTGGACCCAAAATGTAGATGGTAAAACACACTAGAGATCAAGAGAAAATACCGAACAAAGATCAACTGTCATACCATACTCCGAAGAGCCACCTTTTTCACAAAAAGCGTCATTGAAACAAAGAGAAAACACTAAACTTTTGTAAGAGTGCTTGCACTAACACAACATGAGTGATGGCTGAGTTTTTGTTGAAAAATTAACATTGGGGGTTCAAAGCATTTGAATTTAAGATCATGTGAAGGGTAACAAGTCGTTCCTAAGAACGTTATGGGACCAACTTGGTTTAATCTTTTTATTGCATATTTGTCATTTTTTGCCCGGGACGAGCAAAATTCGAGGTTTGGGGGTATGTTTCTATTGTGATATGTATGATTTATTTGACCATTCCTGACTTAGGTATTCGAGTTTTAGGCCACTTTTCATATAGTTAGTGGATAAATTGCATGCATTTTATTTGTGGCAATTGAATATTATGGAAGACTAGGGATGTTGTACACGAGATTGAAACGAATCGACGATGCGGAGGGGACGGACTCTGATCAGAAGCATCAACTGTGGGTCCGGTGATGGTGGGGAAAGGAGATCGAACAACCAATGGAGAAGAGTGGCTCAGGAAGGTGTCTTGAGGGATTGGGAGCCGTGGATCAAAGCATGGAGGGCTAATGGAATGTTCAAGACTGAATGTATTGGCGGAAAGGAGCTCGGGTGGAATGGCTTGGGGAATGTTGTTGAGAGACATGGATGGTGTGAGTTAAGGGTTCAAGGAACAACGGGTCTAGTACAGCATTGGGCGGGACCTCGCTATGGCTGGTTGCGGTGGAAATTGAACCGAGACAATCATGACCGGAGAATGAGGGCTTCTCTTTGCACCTGTGGTAGTACTTGGGGCAACTGGAGGATCAGGGAGAATGAAGGGCTAAGGAAGAGGCATGCTTTCAGTTTTCTCATCCGAGAGTTCTCAAACGTTCAACGTGCCTTCCTTCTCAGTAGTAGTTGTGAGGAGCTGGAAGAAAAATCCCCCCTCCTTGACGTGAGTAGCTAGTCTTTTTGTGCCGAGGAGCTCGCAAAAAATTCTTGCAACTTCTTCCCCCTTCCTCCTTTAGCCCTAGCATTTATTATTTCATATCAGCCCCTCTTATTTTCTTTTTTCCATTTTTATACTTTCTAATAAAGTTTATCTAATTACGAGTTGTCAAATGGAAAGTCTTGTGAAAAGAGCCCGAGTTTGCAAGATCTAATGTTTCGAATCCGATTAGTCATTATTGATCTGTTTAGCATATAAAGGCCCAGTGTCCAATTTTTTTAGAATGATTCTGAACTTTTAAACATTGTGTTCTATTTTTTTGAATCCTCAATGACTCAAAAATTAGATGATATCAGTCTTGCCCAATTTGGACTTACCAATAATTAGTTACAATTTTTTAAATGAAGCTGGCCGAGTGAACATTAACTTAATACATTCGGCCAGTTTCACTTAAAAAATCATATCTTCCACTTTTGATTAAATCTCAGGGTCCATCATGTGTTAAATCGAAACTAATTCGACGATCTTTGTAATGGATCTAAATTTGCTCTATGTTGACTCTAATTCCTAAACACCATGTTCGGTCGTGTATTGGCACGTTCTACTCGGTTTTTTTCGAGATCGAGGTCCAAACACTTTCCGGGCCAAAATGAGATGTTTACAATGATAATTAGTTGAAAGTAATTATTTAATGGTATTGTGTCTACAACATATATGTGTAATTGACGGGCTATCACAATAAATACATATTAGTGGCACCAGTCTTTCCCATTTCAAGATATCCTCGGATTCAATCGACTAAGGTCTGATGACAACCTTCTCTTTGATTATTATTATTTTTTTTCACTTTTCGTTTCTCCGTGAAGTTGGCCTTCTTAGTAGATTGGTCACTTGAGAATTCCATTAGGAAATTTCTCTCAGATTATGTTGCCATCTTTAACTTTTCATGTACTTTTCCATTTGCAGGGGATATAACAAGACATAAGAAATTTAACCTGACTTAACTAATCCAATTGTTTGCAGTTGAGCGTTTTACTTTGTGTTGATCTTTCTTTTAGAAATAAAGATATGTTAACATGATGGGCTTCTTTTACAAATTGCAGGCATCAACTAAGTCGTCCTCGCCAATGATTCTCGTAGTAAATAAAATTGACCAGGTCCCATCTGCCCAATCTGACTGGCATAATTGTGAAGACCAGAATTCTTCTTTCACAGTGTGTGTCTTCACCTCAGCCATCAATAGCGAAGGGATAAAAGATCTCGAGACAGCAGTCTCTAATGTTGGGGGGCTCAGCCAAATTCCTGATGGTGGACATAAATGGACTGTGAACCAGGTACAAGAAATTGCCAATTCTGTTTTGT
>JAOYND010106620.1:0-10560 GCA_025802135.1 Lagerstroemia fauriei | reverse complement strand
ATATGGCCGTTACGTGCAATACTTTCTTCTCTCCATGTGTTACACGAGAAATGAAATGACGACACGATCCTCACCATTTGCTTTTGCTTTTTTTTTTTTTGGTTTCTCACTCGGTATCCGGTTCCTGCAGGCAACCGACTAATCCAGATTCGGGGTACGGTTGGACGGTTTCTCGGGAACCCCTCCCAAGAAGGTCTACTGCATTCACAGGGGCTGGAACCCGACACCTTTATTTAAGCGACACAACCCCTTTTATTTGCGCCAACCTTCCTTAGTTGTTGTGTTTTTGCTTTTTCTCCTCCATATTAACAACCTGACAAGGGAACTCTCCAACTGTTCATTAAATTTCATATCCGCTGAGATGTAAATCTCATGCTTTCTTTTTCTCTCTCTTTTTTCCCTTTTTTCTCGTACGATTTCATTTTCCTACCCTAATCCGATCCGTGTCGGCCGGCCCTAACGTGTAATTTGTGGAAATTATCGACCGATCCGGACCCTCAAAAATCTCGAGGAGCGGGCAAACTGATCGATCGTGCTGTCGGTGTGAACGTGCACCAGTTATGGGTTGCTTGCCTTTCTTTCCTTTACTTCAGGAGAATTGAAAAAGGACGCCCGTGTTGGGCAAATGGTGTTGGTTGCTTTCACGTCATTTGTTTCATTCTTTAGTGTGAACGTAGAGTTCGATTCTTTTAAGGAAGAGAAAAGTCTTTCATTGAGTAGTGTGATAACGTGGCGGTGTTGAACTGCAGACACATGTTAATACAATCCATCTATTATAGGGTTATTTTTTTAACTGTAAGTTTAAAAAAAACTTAAAAATGAATAGATTGTATTGATCGGTGTCACCACGTGAGCACTATCATTTAGTGACTTTTCTTTTAGAGAAGCTCACCGTTGAGACGGGAATTACATGTATTGAAGAAAACCGGTTTAGTAGCTTAACCGTTTGGTTGAATATTGCGAGTGGAATAGTCGACTGTATACTCAACAATTATACTGGTTATTGAATTGTTATGCGGCATCATGTACTTACAATTCTACCAGACCTTACTAATTCAGATTCGAGTCAGATCAATTCATTAAGGGACCAAGCTCTTACAGTTATAGATTTTTTTTTCATTTACAAGAGTCAGAATCTAAAACCTTAGTTGAGAAAGAAAATATTTTAAATCACCTTAACCGACTTACATTGGTTAACCTTTTTTTTAAGTCACTTACATTGATTAATCGGTGTTGGATTTTCATAATTAATGTTAGATTTCAAACACATACATATATCACATAGAAAAAATCTATATTCACACATATCAAAATACCGATATGGGTTGTCGGCTTATCTTTAATTACACAAGATCATTGTGTGGGATCGAATCACGTACCGAGCACCTTCACGAACACGAGCACACTGGCGGTGAATCCTCGGTGCATAGTAGAGCGAGAACCAAACACGATTCACAACACAAGAACCCTCTAACTCCATCTCTAATGGAAGTAGCACGTTACCCGAACTCACTCATTTTTTTCTCTCTAAAAGTTATTCCTCTCACACCTGAAATTGCATTTGTATCTACCATTTTGTTTATTAATAGTTGAAGAGGAGGAGGAGCCGTGACCTTTCACAAAACGAACATGGTCCCTCGGTAAAGTAATGCAACCATTCAAATTTAGAGAGAGCACTTTCTAACTGAGTCGGAATCGGGTTAAGTCGATCGAGTTCACACGGGCGGATCATATTTTCTTAGAGGGACGGATCTAGAAAATTTACTCATGGGGGCGAGACTCTATAGGAAAGTAAAGTGAAGAATTCAGGGGGCGAACTATATATAACTGAATAAAAATTGAATAAAATCAAGTAAAATTTATGTAGAATCTCATTAAATTTCCCGAGATCATGTTTTCTTACAACTGGCATACTGAATTTTTCCGTTATAGAACGTTTCCGAGCTTCCAGGTGTTCTTTTATCAATTTGTGGGATCCGCTCGAACGACCAAACCTCCCCACTGTGGATTTCTAATCTTCCGTATGATTTTTCTAATATAGGTGTTCTATATTTATGTCTAAAATGCCATGTGATTTTTCTTAAGGAATTGAGCATCGTTTTAAATCTTTTATATATCTATATAATAATATATTGAAATATTTTGTGGATTTTAGTGCTTTTTTAATTTTTCTAAATTACTCATTGAATTATAAACTTTAATTTTTAATATTCATTAAATTAAGAAAAAAATGAAGTGTTTAATATTCTGTGGGTTTTGCTAAGGACTTCAACACAGGATAAGTTAATCAATGATCTTTTTCCATGCAATGGTTCCAAAAATCCTCTTAATTTAACAAAGTGTTTTATATAATAAAATTTCCCCACTATTAGAGATATTACTTTATATTATTAGGAAATAAAATAGTTAAAAATCACATTGTATCAATCATATATGTTAGTCGATATCTTTGAAATCTTCGATTATCTATTTGGTATTTTCGATTTATTTTTTCTTAATTAGTTGGTTCCATTTACCTATAAATAAGTTATCAACCTACATAATTCCTTGAGTTGCTCAATATAATAAAATCCGTGATTTGATATTTTCTTGATATTTCTATCATCCTCCTCTATTATATTATTTTGAATTTCTTTAGTATGAGTGCACGTATCAAATATTTAATATATATACACATAAGTTGGCTCAAGTGTTTCAAAGTCATTTAAGCAAGAATCTCGAGTTCAAGTCTTTTTTAATGCAGAAAACCGATACTAGTAGGGTTTTACCCTTTTAATGGACCGACCCGACTCAAACTGGATTAATCAGGGGTTTATAAGATTTCTGAATATCAGTTATATATATTCAAAAAAATACACAGATGCTTCTTTTCAAACAAAAAAAAAAAGAAGCATTTTTCACCTTTTCTAGAATTATTTTCAATTGTAAAGGAGGTCCACGAACCCGATTCTAATATAAAGTATTTAATATAACATCGTAAACATATTAAATTTTAAACATTATGACCCAACCCAACGTACTTTATTGGATCGTGTTTACCGTGATTTCATATCTACCCTATCCGCCTAGTCTCTCTTGAATAAGCCTCTTTTTTAAACTTTATTTAACTGTCAATTATTAAATAATAAATAATAAATTATACTGTTATCAGATAAAGTTATTCTTTTTAGAGCAAGTGGTTTTGGCGACATCAAATTCTATTCTGATATATCAGAGCGCAGGTTCGAGTCACCGCACGTACACTAACTCTACAGTATATTCAATTAATTCGATACGATGGACCTTCAAGCCTAATACAGACCGGCAAGGGCTCGAGTGTTAAATAATAAATAGTATTGTTATTTAATAAAATTACAAGAACCGACTGTGGCCACCTCGAGTTCTGTTTCTGCTAAAGCTAATGCTGACCTACAGTGAAATGCTTCTCACTTTTTGATTCTTTCCTAGGACGGAGCCTTCACGACGAACCAAGAAACTTCTGGCCTAGGGAAAGTATGGCTCCACTAAACTGCTTTTGTTGCCTTGTAAGAAATTGCTTGATGCATCATTGGACAACCTAAAATGAAATGAAAAAAAAAAAAACATTCGTCCACTTCCAGCCAAATTATTGGAGACTTCAGTAAAAATAAATATTACAACATATTTTAAAAATAAATATTATTAATATGTTAAAAAGTGTGATGCGATACTTTTTTTATTATCTTTTTTGGTTAAATATGAGATTAATAATTAACCAAGATAGTTCATCCCTACATACTTAATACCCAGCTCTCTTGGCTGGTGATTGTGTATTATCATACTTTCATTGTCTCTCACAAATTTTTTGTCAATAAAAAAATATCATATCATCTCGTAAATAACTTAACAGTTTCTTATTTTGATTTATCAACCTTTCACTTTTACCAATTTTCACGACGATCAATAAAAAAAGAAAATTTTCTGATAATATTTTTCTTTTAATGGCTACGACGAATCCATTTTTTTACTGATAAAAAAAAAAGAAATTGTACAATTTTTTAATGGTATAAATTACATCTTATGTTTCTGTAGAAAATAAAGGGAAACGGAGAGTTTTCTTGTAGTAAAAGAAATTTCCTTTTTGTTGATTCGTCGTGGAAATTGGTTAAAGTGAAAGCTCGATCGATCAAAGCAAGTAGCTGCTAAATTGTTTACGAGATGAATATTTCGTATGGCGTGACTCTGTAGCATCGAAACCCGAAGTGGGGATCAGCCTGGAGCAGGATCGGGTTCACGAATCGAGTACGAGGAGGCGAAATTTAAACTACGAGTAGAGGACAATATTGAGGGACGAAGTAAGATAATTTAATAAAAATAGATAAAATTCACGAGATTCATAGAAGCTTTACTGTTTGTCATGGACCCAAGCTTTGCAAATCAATACACACCCCCTAGACTGACACTATATTAAAGGACCGAAAGGATTCCAAATTTTCCTCTACGATCCCATATGCTTTTCATACAATGGTGTTGGGATGTAGAAATGTAGGATTAAATGTCTAGGCAGAGAAATGCTGGAGTAATGATGTAAGTGAGTTGTTGTGCACGTTGTTGAACTGACTCAGCCTCAGTTGACGTGCAACTAGGGGTGTGAACGAGCTGAGCCAAATCCGAATCTACCATGTTCAAGCTTGGCTCATTTAACAATTTGTGAACTCGAGCCCGAGCTCAAACTTGGACGGGCTTAAGATTTCATGCTTGGGCTCGGTTTATAATGATAAACGAAGGCTCGCCGAGCCTAAACGAGCCAAGCTGAGAAGGAGGGTATGGGGTGATTGCCGAGCAGTTTTGTTAATTATCGAAGGTAAAGAGAAGAGGAGGAGAACATATTACGAATTAGTGATCCGTAAGTTGGTGAAAAACAAGAAGAAAAGAAGGGATCCGAGTAAAGAAAAATACTTAAATTAATTTTTTTTAGTTTTCAAAATAATAATAATAACAACGATGACAATTATGAAATAAAATACAAGTCTCGTTTAGGTTCTCGAGCCGAATATTATTGGGCTCGGCTCGACTCATTTAGTTGGCGAACCCGAGCCGAGCAGAGCTGGAGCTCATTTTGAGGGAGCCGAACTCAAGTTTTCGTCTAGCCGAGTCTAAGCCGTTCACGAATCATCTTACCTCATTTACACTCCTACTTGTAACACACGTTGGGTCTAAGCAGCGTCACTCCTAGGCTGCCCAAGAGGCTTGGGCTTGGGCCCGAGCCCAGTGGGCCCATCAAACGGTATCGTTAAGTACCAAGTGATCTGAACTAGGAAGCAACCAGGGCATGTTCTCGAACAAATCGGGATCAACTCATTGAAAACTCGATGTTCAGTTGATCTTTTTGAGCACAAGTCGAGTTTTTTGAGTCGATCATCAAGCTAAGCTCGAGCTTACCGGCACTTTGTTCGAAGGAGATCTTGATTCGGCTTCGGTTCGGACCCACAAGGTACTCGGAACCGGAATCAATTGGTTCATTGATTCGTTATCCAACTACATAGAAACCTATCACATTGGATAGGCTCCTACCGGTTCTGGGCCTAACGTATGCTCGTGCACACCCCTACTCTTTGAGATTGGGCTTGACAGACACTGACTTCTTTAAGCATTTGGTAGTACTGCATTGACAGAGTAAGAACAGAATAATAGCAGTAGACCAACCCCTTAGAACTTCATGCATGCGCAGAGACATGAACCGACCGAACACTGTAGGGATAAACTCGGGTGCTTCGCTAAATACCCTAGTGACCTGCGAGAATCGAAACATTTCATGACTAACAGATGCAGGATGAAACAAAAGTTCACCCCAACATAAAAAGTTTCCACAACATGGGCGATTTGTCAACACCGCACACAGCATAGTCTCTTGCGGGTCTTGTCTTGTCTGCAGATAACGCACGAGTACAAATAAGATCACAGTTATTTGCTGAATTTTTAAATTGGAAAAATCGTTGGCTATATTTGGAAACTCTTGTGTTTAATCAGATGAATTGCAACCATCTTACAAAGGAGGGAGTCTTCCGTGTAATGGGTATGCCACTTGATAGTGTTTGCGTGTCACAAATTAATAAATAGCTGAATTTTATTATTTTATGACACCACATAAGAACTGTCACGTGATTTACCTGTTACATGCTAGACTTTCACCTTCCAAAGCTTCAAGCAAGCTAGTGAAGCTCGTGTGATCGTAGCAAGTGGTAGAAGCCACTGCACTGAGCCTCAAACCACTTGCAAGTTCATACGTAGTACATGAACAACCTAAGAAATTAGAATAGCTTCCGACGACAACAAGAATCTGTGGTAAGAATTCGATAATCGGCTCGAAATCTGCCGAACCAACATGTTCAACGGCTTCTGGAGGAAGCATGAAGAGTTTGGTGCCAGATTACCATTTTTACAGAAACCGTTTCTTAAAATACCATTTTTTAAAAATTATTTTCCAGAATAACGTCCTGGATTTTATTAAGAGATCACGAGTTACAAATACGTTTCTGTGATTTTTATGAAGAGATCGCAGGTTCGTTACAAAATATTTTATCGGAGATTAAATAACACAAATACGGAAAAAGTGATGTGATTATTATGTTGGTCATATTTTTAATTAAAATATGAACTACAATAAGCTTGTATCATTGTTCAACAATCTCGGGACAGTATTCCAAGAAATAGTTTTTAAAAAATAGTTTTTTCAAGAATTTATTTTGAAAGATACGGTAATTCGAAACATTAACTCAAATGATGAACACTACTAAGAGGCGTTTCTTGATCAGGAGCTCATGATTTTCTCGTTTAAACAAGGCAAACATCTCATAATTTTTCCTTTTCTAGATCACGTAAAAAAGGTTTCTGATAAAGTGAGAATTCAGCCAAAGTTCATGCTCAATTAAAAGGAAGAGTGGACGATACAAAGGACACAAGAAGTCCCGGTGGTTCGATCGATCTTAAGACCTCTAGATCATACAGCGAAAGTGATACCCACTGTACCAATCTCTCATTCTCGATGAACAAATATATTTGAAACACCCTATTGAAACGAGAGTTCTTGGTCAGCACAACACCCTCCATTGATTCCTTGCACGATGGCTAGTGTTTGATTGATGGTAATCCTTATATTTCTTTACTTAAAACAGCTACGTTTACTAGTGCCACCATGATTCTCACAATCAAATCAAGCACTGAAACATAGCCTAATACAGTAACATTTTCGAAGATTTTAATTTATCAGAAGTTCTATTATATTCATATAAATGATGTAGAATAATTCCTAATACTCACTGAATCTGACACAGATAAAATACGTTTCATTTAACTATACATTAAAATGTCGATTTTATACTGAGCTGAGCACTTTTGAATTTGAATTTTACATATGTGGCATGGCATTATTATACTGTACACTCATCTCTTGCCTTTTTTTTTTAATCGACGAGGAGGGCAGATATCAGACGAACTGAACATTCGTACAAACACTGGCCCCATTAATGTAACACTGCCAAAGGTCTAATATAGTCTAAGAAGTTGGTGTCCACCAAGACACAATAAGTTCAAAAGTCTATTCTGGCAATATTTGCTCAGAACGAGACTCGAACCTATGATCTTGACCTTGTCAAATCACATGGGAGTGAGTTATCTTGGTGCATGTTAAGATAATCATAAGTACAAATAATTTATGGAACCAGTTTAATTAGAGTAATAATCAAGAAAAGTAATATTTGGACTTTCGTATTCAACCGTGAATATATCAGACATATTAAAACAAACGGCATTAACATTGACCTCGTTAATATAGAACCACCAAAGCATCATCAAAGACCCAATACAATTCAAGAAGACAGTATCTGCCAAGACCCCAAGCTCAAGAGCCTATTCTGCCAACATTGTTCGGAGCGAGAGTCGAGCCTGTGATCGCGAACTACTTACCAAACCGAGTGGAAGTGAGTCTTGAACCATTAGACAACCGCTGCGTTAGACAACCGCCGCCCTCGATGGTGCAGTGGTGGAATTGTAAAAATCTGGTCACCATCACAAAAATATTACAAAGACCTGGTCACAGTGCAATCCAGTGAAAGGAGGCCAGCTTGCAAGTCCTATGATCATACTGCAGCAATCCAGATTGCCCTCCTTTAATCAATGAGAGCTTGCGAGCATCTGGGCCCAATGAGGGAGCTCAAACCTAAACCTCCACTGGCAAGGCTCAAAGCTTGCAAGCCCAGCTGCGAACTCCTCGGATTTGACTCGACTAGCGAGGTCAACGAGGGCGAGCTCCCAAAGCCTGTGCGTAGCAGCACGAAATTATCAATCATATATTGAATTACATTCTTGCTATTTTTATTTTGTAATAATGTTTATATAATTTTACGATTGCGTATTAATTTTTATAATATTATTAAACTTTATAAATATGTCATTAATAAATAAAAATAAAAATATATAATTAGAAAAAGAAAATTAATCATAATTTTATGCAATATTTTTAGTTCTTACATTGATTGTACAATTCACCTGATTTATCTTTTTATATCGGCTAGAAATCACGAGTTAAAGGTATTTTTGAAAGTTTAAAATGGAGATAAACTATTGCACTCATCCACAACCCGTTCAGGATTAAATCGGAATTTAGGCCTGATTAGGGATTCTGATTCTGACTCTAGTTTTGCAACAAATAAAGGAATGGGCATCATTTTAGGAAGGGGAATGAACACTTCTCAAAACTACTAACTCATGGGAAGAGAATTTTTTTTTTTTTCTAGTTTCCAACCCGGTATCTGAAATCATTTTGGACCCGACTAATCCGGTCTCAACCCGGGTAGGACCACGAAGGCAGAAAGGTCTTCCTAAAGAGTTTTAAAGCAACTGCATTTCCAGTGACTCGAAATCGAGATCTCTGACTAAGTTAGAAGAATTCCTACCAACTCACCCAAGTTGGGAATAGAATTGTTATTCCCTTACCTAATTCTCTTCTTTTATGAAAAATGCTTTTTCATTTTCAATTTTAATTTATTCATTATTTTACTAGTATTTAATTCTCAACCTTCTCCTGCTTATATTTTTTTGTCCCTTTTATTATTTTAACAGAAAAAATTTAGATATTATAACCAAAATTATGAAATGAAATTTTTGAAAATTAAAAATAGTGGGGGCAAAGAAGTTTTGCTGGCAGCATTACACCACAATAGTGGTGGCCACGGGCTGATTTGAGCCCGAAGCCAGATAGGTCATAACCTAACCAAAACTAGTCAAATTGGAACTGGTCTAAACATGCTCTGAATAGGGGAGACTAAGGTTCAAGGCTGGTTCACGTTCCTTGAGGAATCGAAACCTCACAGTTCGAAACCGGATCCTGAGACTGCCCAGAACTGTAAAAAATAAAAAATTGAATTGAAACTGTACACTTAGTTTTTAGTAAGAAAATTAAGTTCAAGTCACTAATTTAATTTATTTTTTACATTTAACTTTAAATTAAATTTTATTTAATATTAAATTACATGATTGAACTGGTCAGTTTCGAATTGACAATACGAAACCATGGTTCTGAACCGAAGCCGTCCCTGAACCATCCTAGGGGATATTTAGGGTTGGTTCCATACCCCTTTGAAATAGGAATCAGCCGTTTCCTGAACCATGACCCCACTGCTCCACATGGTAGAGATGACAATTCTGACTTGGACTCCACAGTATTTAATGAAATATTTTGTCCCAAACCATATTTTTACAAAAAAAAAAAAGAAAAAGTTTTTGGTATTTATACGCAAAACTTGCCTCCAGCAAGCCTTTTCTGTTTTCGCTATCTTTTTCATTTTTTTAATTTTATTATTTTTGTTATATCATTCAAATTTATTAAAATAAAAAAGATTAAAATGTACATTTTAAAATGGTTGAGGGTTAAATTTTAAAATAAAAAATTGAATAATAGTGATAAAGAGGTTAATATTAAAATGTTTTTAAATTTCTTTCCAAAAACCAAACAAAAATCTTCCTCTTGCCAAAAAATAAAGGGAAAATATTCAAAAGATACAAGAAGAAAACTTAGGGCTTGTTTGGATTGAGAGGTGAGTAGATTTACGGAAGAAGAGATTATAAAGGTGGAGGGTTATGAAAGTTTTTGGAGGTGAAAGTTATGGAGGATTATAGAGGTTTATCATAACTATCTAACTTGGAGTTGAGAATTTATTCTTGGTGGAGGATTTCAAACTTCTATAAACCTCATAACCCTTCTATTTTAATTTTTGTCAAATAAGAGTTAGACTTACACCTCCATAAATTTCTATAACTCTCTTATTAACCAAATAAAAATTACACTTGCATCTCCATAATCCTTTATAAACTTCAATCCAAACAAGCCCTTAAAGTTCCGCTCATGATTCCATTAATTATCGTTTTGACAATGGATTAAAAACAGATCTAATTTCTCTCCTTCGTCTTTTTCTATTTCTTCCTGCTCGAAAATTTCATCAAATTTCTTCGTCTCAGAAAAGAGAGTGAGAGAGAGAGAGAGTCGGAGTCGCTTCTCTTCCTTGTCTACCTTTGCTAATCGTCGATCTCTGACAGTGGAATGCT
>JAOYND010106097.1:0-19978 GCA_025802135.1 Lagerstroemia fauriei | reverse complement strand
GTATCACCTTGGGGTGCTCCTGTGTTATTTGTCAAGAAGAAAGATGGCACTTTGAGACTGTGTATTGATTACAGACAGTTGAATTGAGTCACTATACGCAACAAGTATCCATTGCCACGAATAGATGACTTGTTTGATCAGCTCGGGAGTGCCAGGGTGTTTTCGAAGATTCTTCGATCAGGATATCATCAGCTGAAGATAAAAGATTCAGATGTGCCCAAGACTGCTTTTCGTACCAGATATGGACATTTTGAATTTCTCGTGATGCCTTTCGGTTTTACGAACGCTCCTGCAGCTTTCATGGATTTGATGAATAGAGTATTTCAACCTTATCTTGACAGATTTGTGGTAGTCTTCATCAATGATATTTTGATATATTCAAGAGACAAAGAAGAACATGAACAGCATCTGAGAATGGTCTCGCAAACTCTAAGGGAGAAACAACTTTATGCCAAGTTCAGTAAATGTCAGTTTTGGCTAGATCGAGTGGAATTTCTTGGGCATGTGATTACAGGAGAATGCATATCAGTCGACCCTGCAAAGATTGAAGCTGTTTTGAACTGGAATCGACCCAGTAATGCAACTGAAATACAAAGTTTTCTGGGATTAGCGGGATATTATCGAAGATTTGTAGCTGGATTTTCTCTTATTGCTGCTCCACTAACAGTGTTGACTCGAAAGAATGTAAAATTTGAGTGGATAGAGGACTGTGAGCAGAGTTTTCAAGAATTGAAGAATCAATTAACTATTGCACCAGTGCTCACCATCCCATCACCAGAAGAAGGTTTTGTGATCTATAGTGATGCATCTCATCAAGGGTTAGGCTGTGTGTTAATGCAACATGGTAAAGTGGTGGCCTATGCTTCGCGACAGCTCAAGAATCACGAAAGGAACTATACTACACACGATTTGGAGTTAGTCGCTGTAGTGTTCGCCTTGAAGATTTGGAGGCATTATCTTTATGGAGAAAAATGCGAAATCTATATTGACCACAAGAGTTTAAAATATTTGTTTACCTAGAAGGAGCTTAATATGAGGCAGAGGCGATGGATGGAATTGATAAAAGACTATGACTGCATGATTCATTATCATCCAGGAAAAGCTAACGTGGTTGCAGATGCATTGAGTCACAAATCTTCAGCAATCTTGGCAGGTATTTACAGTGTTCAAGACATGTTGTTTCATGAATTAAGGCCATTGAATGTTAAACTGGAAGTGACAAGGATTAGGATATTGATGGCTATATATGATATGAAGCCAGTTCTGATTGATCGGATTCGAGAGGCACAACAAGAAGACCCATTCCTGATAAAAGTGAAGAGCGAGATAAATGAAGAAAAGAGAGTTGATTTTACACTTACTGAGGATGATACATTGATGTTTCAGAACAGAATTTGCGTTCCAAACAATAATGAGTTGAAGAAAGAGATTCTCACAGAAGCTCATAGTTCACCTTATGCCATGCACCCTGGCAGTGCGAAACTGTACCACAATCTGAAAACAAGCTACTGGTGGAATAATATGAAGAGAGATGTAGCCGACTTTGTTACAAAATGTTTAGTGTGTCAGCAAGTCAGAGCAGAACATCAGCATCCATCGGGATTACTCCAACCACTACCTGTTCCAGAGTGGAAATGGGAGAGGATCACCATGGATTTCGTATATAGACTACCTCGAACGCAGAAAGGGCATAATTCTATATGGGTGATAGTTGATCGCTTAACAAAATCTGCTCACTTTCTACCAGTCAAATCTTTGGAGCTGATAAGTTGGCACAGCTGTTCATTAATGAGATAGTCAGACTTCATGGAGTTCCAGTATCTATTGTATCAGACAGAGACTCATATTTCACTTCAAGGTATTGGAACAGTTTTGTAAGTGCTATGGGAGCAAAGTTGAATCTGAGCACTGCTTTTCATCCATAAACTGATGGACAGTCAGAGCGAACCATTCAGATCTTGGAAGACATGTTGAGAGGGTGTGCCATTGAATTTACAGGCAGCTAGGGTGATTACTTATCGTTGATGGAATTTGCCTACAATAACAGTTATCAGTCCAGTATTGGCATGGCACCGTATGAATCACTTTATGGAAGAGTTTGTCGGACCCTAGTATGTTGGAATGAAGTTGGAGAACGACAGTTAACCGGCCCTGAGATTGTAGACTTGACTGTTGAGAAAGTGAGAATCATCAAAGACAGATTAAAAACAGCCCAAGACCAACAGAAAAATTATGCAGACAAGCGGAGGAAAGACCTTGAATTCCAGGTGGGGGATTATGTATTTCTGAAGGTATCTCCTTGGAAGGGTATTATGAGATTTGGCAAGGGAAAACTTAGTCCAAGGTATATCGGGCCATATGAGATTCTTGAACGCATCAGCAAAGTGGCATATAGATTGGCTCTACCTCCTGATCTGTCTCGTATACACAATGTGTTTCAAGTCTCGATGCTACGCAAATATGTGTCAGACCCTTCCCACGTTCTCAGTTATCAACCAGTTGAGCTAAGCGAAGACTTGACTTACGAGGAAGAACCTGTGGCAATACTTGACAGAAAAGAACAGATCCTTCGAACAGAGAGAATACAACTGGTGAAGGTCTTATGGAGAAGTCAGTCGAGACAAGAAGCAACCTGGGAACTTGAAGAGGCTATGCGAATCATGTAGGTTACTAACTTTCTCCAAGTGTTATTGTAATTATAGTATAATACTCATTTCTTTCCATTATCTCCCATTCCTTTACACCAAACATAAACTTTACTGTTTTCTCATCTTGACTCCAAATTCCTTACTTTTTTGATGCACAAAAGAGACACATAAACCTACAAGAGGTAGAGGAAAGAGGGGAAAAAGAGGCACGAGAAGTCCCGTTGATGAGATCGAACTCTAGACTTTTAGGTCATAGTACGATAATAATACCAGCTCTACCCCCTCATTTTCCAAATTCCTTACTTTGGAGAGATTCCACTCCAAATTTATAGCTCCTACCTCCGATTCTTGAAGATGGTTAGACCGCTTTTCAGAAGGCACAAACATGCAGTCGGCAAGCAATAACAGTTCCTCGGAGCTGGTTGCTCCAATTTTAATGTCCATATTGATGAGGCATTAACACCACCTCCCGAAAGACAGAGTTGGAGAATTCTCGAGAAGTAAAATCAAAATCTTTGGAAATTTCTATGAGCCTCGAGTGTATTTTCATGCCTTAGAGGGAGCATTTGTTCTATGAAGGATTGGAATCCCTCGTTCAAAGAGGGCTTGGATTGATTTACTTATACACATTTGCCTCATAATGATAACGTGGCAAAAACATGTTAGGATTCGTATCGCACACACAACCAAGGTAGAGCGGACGAGAGAAGTAATCAGGCACACGGTGTATGTGGTTCGGGAAAGCGGTGGAATGTCGGCCGTACATCCATTCCAAAAGGAAGCTCGTCGGTGTCTTCATTATTGAGTAACAATTGGAAGAGTACAAGATGGAGTAGCGCAACAGACTCTCTCAATTCTCATCGCACACAGCCTAACCATAGAAGATGAATCCCAAAACCCCTAAACCGAATACTCTCAACACTCATTGGGTGCACCTTATATCAATGATCTCAGCTCATATTTATGAAGCCAATGCACTCAATCTAGAATATCGTTATTTTTATCTCTTTCCAAGATATCCTAAAATACAATATTTTCAAGATATAATCCTTCAGTTGATAGAGTATAATATTTAGAAAAATATGGAAACAAACTTGGATCTAAACCAACTTCAAATTTCAAGACACATCCTAACGAAATAGTTGTAAAGTTATTGTTTGATAACCGAGGGGAGCGAAATGTTGAATATGCTAAAATATTTTTATTAGTTTCGAATGTGCAACTTGGTGGTCAAATATGCTGGCACAAGTGGTCTAGTTCCAAAAATAAGTTGGTGGATTTGACTGTATTTTTGGGATAGGTGTCACCAGATGGTCATTTTAAGATACTTTTTATCGTTTCATTGTTCACTTGAGCCAATTCTTTGCCGGTTCAAGTGACAATTGTTCAATTGATACGTTTATTGATTAATGTGATGCCTAGATCATAGCAACCGTAATGCGGCTCAATGTTGTTAGTCTGTGGTAGGTGCGCGTCAACTCTATGGATCCCAAGCATTGCCCAAACCTCCTCGTGGCTCAAACACAATCATCTTAAACTCTTCCCAACAGTTGGGGTAATGAATATAGTGTGTCTACAGTTTTGCTTCTACAGTGAGCAGTGCCACTTAGGAACTTTGAAGATCGAGACGCCACTCAATTACGTTGAAGAGACATCCTAGAAGAAGGCACTAACCCGTATCACTTCCACATTCCCATTGATGGATACCTTAATCATTTTGATGCAAAGTCAAGGATGCAATCCTTATGCTATGTTTGGTTGGTAGGAATAGGAATAGATATTCCTTATCTACTCCCTAGGAATAAATAAACCTTGTTTGGTTCATTTTTTATGGGTAATAGCAATTCCGTGTAAGGAATAGAGGGAGAATAGATGAGTTTTGTTATTACTTATTTAACCATGAGAAATAAAACAATCATACCAGGAATAAGATCCAAAAGTCCAAAATGCCCTTCAATACTTTCTTTATTTACAGTATGCCAAAAATATATTTGCCCTAATATGTCTCTGCCTTTCAGCTCAATCATAACACGATGCCTCCCAGGACTTCCGCCGATCTCCATCAAGCTCCGATGGCCTCTTCCCATTGGCCTCCTCCCCATCGACCACCTCCGAGCTCCACTGGCCTCCTCTCCGTCAAGCTCCGTCGACCTTTGCCGGCATCCCTCCCGTCGACCTCGGTGAAGAACTTCGCCCACACAATCACCTGCCTCCGAGGTAGCTTTCTCGCTCTCCCTTCTTATCTTTTCTCTTTGCTCTCTGTCAAAGATTTGCTCCTAGTTTGATAGCTTCCCTCTTCATGGTAGCTCAAGTAATAATTAATTTGTCATTGGGATGCATCTGCTACAGAAGAAACCCATTAATTTGAAATTCTAATTGGACGGTGGCTTTGTTCTCCGTCGTAGTTTCATGGTAATGCTCAACACTTCCCACTTAAATGCCCTTATTTTTCTTTTAGCTCGTCTAACTTATAACGGGAATGGATAAAGCAAACCATTGGCAAATTGGCAATGCCTCATGGGCAACACTTTCAAATGATTGTATCATTGGATTTTGGCATGTTACCTCAGATTCTACTTGGACTGTGGCTCTAGTCTGCTTTGTAGTTTTGTTTTAATGCTTAATAGAAAATAAGTGATATTTTGATTCTACTTGGACTCTAGCTCTGGTCTACTTTGTAGTTTTGTGTTAATTCTTAAGAGAAAATCGGTGATATTTTCTTTCCTCTTCAATACCCTTATCCTTTTGGTTTATCTGAAGTGAAGTAGGATTGGAAGAACAAATTACTATCAATTTCTCATGTTTAAATCAATTGTATAATTGTATCATGGGTTTCTGATATGCTTGATAAAATTCTAATCGGATACATGATCTTGTCTTTTGTAGTACATAATGTCAATGCTCATTTGGAAAACCAGCAACATTTCCATACTATGTAAATACGCTTATGCGTTTGATCGTCGAATTATAATGGGATTGGAAGAAAAAGATGGCAATATCTCATGTTCAATGCACATTCATTTTTATAATTTAAGCAGTTTCTGGCATGCTTATTATATGTTTTGTTTCAGTGTGAACTCTTCCAAAGAGTAGGGCAGACATTATCATGGTATCATAGAGTATGTTGTCAAAATTTTTCACCTGTATTGAAACTACCAGTAACCTATTTTCACTAGCTTGATTGAGATAGGATTAGGAATATCATAACATCTTTAATCATTTGTGCAGTCATGGATAGCTTGAGTTTTCGGGAGAGGAAGAAGAAGGTTGTTCTGATACTGTATATTCAAGTTTATGCTATTATGAGAAGCATGATCAGTATAATGCAGAAATAGTCGCTCTATGTAGCCCGAGGCCAGCCATTAGGCTGTAAGAGTTAACATTTTATAGGAATAGGGATTATACTAGGCAGCTTGTCTATTCAAACGATATTACTTGTACTGAACAACTTAGAATGGATAGAAATGCATTTTTCAAACTATGTCATATGCTCGTAGAGATTGGGGGTTTGAAGCCTACTCAAAATTGATGAGCAAATAGCAATGTTCTTGTACATTTTGACTCACCATTTCAAAAATCGAGTCATTAAACATCACTTTGGGAGGTCTAATGAGACTGTGAGTCGATATTTTCACGATTGCCTCATGGCAACACTGAGTCTACACTATCATTTGTTCAAGAAATCCCAACCTATTGCAGCAAGCTGTCAGGATGAGCATTGGAAATGATTTAAGGTGGTCAAATTCATAATATTTCATATGAAAGGTTTGAAAACTTTGAGTTAACACACTGAATTCTCATTTTTCATATTTGCTTGTAGAACTGTATAGGTGCTCAGGATGAAACTCATATCAAAATTAGAGTGCCACTAGCTGATAAAGGTAGATACAGAACTCGTAAAAGAGAAATAGCAACCAATGTGTTAGGTGTTTGCACACCAGACATGCCATTCACATATGTTCTTCTTGGTTGGGAAGGTTCTGTTGTTGATGGGAAAGTTCTTTGAGATGCTTTAACCAGAGGTTATGGACTTAAGGTCCATGCGGTGAGTGATAAAATATAATTTTTGAATATTCTTCAAGACAAATATAACAAATTGATTGGTACATTCTGTGAATTGATTCTTTTGTTAATATAGGTTGTTATTACCTAGTAGATGCCAGTTACACAAACTGTGATGGTTTTTGGCACCATTTAGAGGTCAAAGGTATCATCTAAGCAAGTGGCAAGGAGGACACCAACCAAGAAATGCTAAAGAACTTTTCAATTTGAGACACTCATCTGCTTGGAATGTTATTCAGAGGTGTTTTGGCTTGCTTAAAACATGGTGGGCTATTCTTAGGAGCCCATCATTTTATCGCGTTAGAGTACACAAATGGATTATTTTCGCTTGTTGTCTACTCCATAATTTCATCAGGAGAGAAATGGCTTCTGATCCTATGGAAGAGCAAGTGAATAACATAGCAGATGAAGTACGAATAATGCAAATTGCATTATGAAAGTCCAAATATCCAATGCATGGAGTAATTGGAGAATGCAACTGGCAAATGAGATGTTCAATGAGTGGAGATCTTAGACTATTTATTATTTACTTATGTATAGTGGTGATGTGTTTCTTTATATTATGATGGTGTACTTTTTAAGACAATATCGATGAGATGATTTAATTTCAGTAAAGGACTACTTGTAATGTTATATAATATGATCTTTGTTCGAATTTTATATATGTTGCATGCATTTATGTATTCTATTATGTGAATTATTTGTTCTTATGTTACAAATATTCTGTTTACATAGAACATGGCAGAGAGTTCACTTTCTGTGACCTCGAGTGCTACAAGGGCAACTAAAAGAAAATGATCTTAGGTTGAGGATGAAGCCCTCATTTCATGCATGCTTGAGCTGAGGAGTTTGGGAGCTTATAATGTAGATGAAGGATTCAATTCGGGACACTTGCAGGAGCTGGAGAAGTTTCTAGAGAAAAAGTTACCCACCTATGGCCTAAAGTCCATACCACACACAGAATCTCGTTTGAATACCTTAAAAAAGGAGTGGAGTATCATTTAGGACATGATATATGGGCAACATGCATCAGGTTTTGGATGGGACAATAATAGAAAGGTGTTGACAGCAGAGAAGGTCGTTTGGGATGCTTATATTATGGTAAATATATATTTGGGCAAATAACCTAATTGTGTCTGTACTTTGACCAAATTCTCACTTTTAGCATGACCTTTTTCGCGTGACCTAGGAAGGCACGAACTTTAAAACGTTTGTCCCGTTTAGCACGCCGTCAGTTTTTCTGTCAAAACTAACAGGCCTATCCTACGTGGCATGCTAACAGCTGTTGATGTGGCAAACGATGGACTGCCACGTCAAATACGTTTAAAAAAATGTCGAGCTTGCCCCTTAATACTCTTCATTAATTTAAATGCAGGTTAATTATTCGATTTAGTCGATTTTAAATTTTAAAATTTATTGATTAACAGAAGAATATGTTCGAACTGGCTACTCAGAACTTGTGGTATAAGATAGGTTCTGGAAAGCTGCAGGGACGTTTAAGGGTAGAAGAAGATAAAATTTTAAAATTGTCATCGATAACTTTAAATTAATGAACAGGATTTAAGGGTAAACTAAGTATTTTCTGACGTGACATGGCCACATCAGCCGTCGTTTGCCACGTCAGCGTAATTAACCACCACATAGGACAGTTGACGGAAAAATAGACGGTGTGCTAAATGGGAAAAACGTTTTAAAGTTCGTGCCTTCCTAGGTCACCCGAAAAAGGTCATGCTAAAAATGAGAATTTGGTTAAAGTACAGGCGCAATTAGGTTATTAGCCCTATATATTTTTTAATGATGTTTTATTTATTTTTATAGTTGTAATTCCCATTAATGATTGACATTCATAAAATGTTTGATTGGCATGCACTAATGATTGACAATGACGTTTTATTTATTCATATGAAATAATAAAAGTAACATATATAATATTCTTGCATATTTATTTTGTAGAGTCAAAAAGAGGCTGCACCATTTCGAACAAGAAGCTTCCTATTATTTGAAGAACCATCTCAGATATATGCCAGGGATCGAGCTACAGGAAGGGATGCTCAAACTATTGATGAGACTGTACAAGAAATGAATTTGAAGGACATGCCAAATGTAGTAGAGGAAGAAGGAGAAAGGGTGTCACTGGTTGAGTGTACTGACGCAAACATGATATTTCTACTTCTGGTGCTGAAAATGCCACAACTAGTGAAGTAGGGAAGTGCATCGTTAGGAAGGAAGAGGAAGAAGCCTGAAGGTGACATCAAACATATTAGTATAGCAATGAATAATATAGCAGATAAGATCAAAGTAATATTTGAGCGAATTTCAAGTAGTATACACTCTGATATTCTTCAAGAGAAGATACTTCAAATACCCACTGCTCTTCGTGAAGTTGACGGTCTTACTGAAGCAGAAGTTTGTCGGGCAATTTGAAAATTTTCAAAGAGTCCTAACAATGTACTGATGTTTTTTGGTCCTAGTTAATGGTGAAAGATTTTCTAGAAGACTGTAGATCAACCAACAAGGGATATCTACCTTTCTACATTTGCTATCTAGGTAAGAGTTGCCCGATGCTATTTGAGAATTTACACGAGATAGATATTACTGACCATGGTGTTGAGTTATGTAATACAATTACTTATCTAGTTGTTATGTTTTTTTCGACAAGTTGTTGAATGTTGGCATGTCTGACCATGTTAAGATGTTGCAATATTATTGAACATGTTGTTGAATTGTTTTGTATATGCCACGGGCTTCGGAATTTACGTACACTTATATGTGACAAGTGGTAGGATTATTTAGTAGAGGGAAAAGCATGAATGGTATAGAAATTTTGACTAATGTTACAATATGGTACAAAATCTTTAAAACGTTACAAAATAGTACAAAATCTTTGAAAAGTTGACACTAATAGTACAAACCATTAATTAACTACTAACGCTGTTAGTAATTGCTGATGTGACACTTACGTGGCTGTTGACTTAGAAAATTGAATGATATAACAATAAAAACCTAGGAAAAAAGCACTAATAGTACAAAAATTTTACATAATGTTACAATACGATACAATATCTTTAAAAACATTATAGAATTGTACAAAATATTTGAATTTGTATTATTATTTTATTTTGTTGGAAATTTCAAAGTTTCCAATGACACATTATCATTAAGAAGATTGTTGCAAAGGCGATTGGTGATGATGACGACATATGAGAATGTGTAAGGCGAAAAGGTAGATGGATGGATTTAAAATTTTATTTGCCAATAAATATAAACGTAATAAAAATATAAAATTTTTATATTGTACTATAACGTTTTGACAAATTTGTATCATATTGTAATATTAGCCATATTTTTTGTGCTAGTTATGCTTTTTTTAAGGTTTTTATTGACGATGTCATTTAATTTTCCAGGTCAGCATTCAGGTAGACGCCACATAGGTGCTACGTCACCAGTAGCTAACGGTAGTAATAAATAATTAACGGTTTGTACTATCGGTGTCAACTTTCCAAAGATTTTATACCATTTTGTAATGTTTAAAGATTTTGTACTATATTGTAACATTAGTCAAACTTTCTGTACCATTCATGCTTTTTCCCCTAATTTAGTATAAGAATGTGCATATTTATGACTATATGTGGATTTGTATATTTATGAGTATGTGTTTGCGTGATATGTGAATGTACTTATTTATGCGCATATTTATGTATTTGTGATATAGGCTATGAATATGTCAAATATTTTGTGTACTATTTAATTATATTTGTAAAGAGTAGTTTTTATTGAATGCTTCTTTATAGTTGCATGCTTATTTATGTGTTTTTAAGGTGACAATTTTTTGTCATGTCAATTTTTTGTTAATCCATTTTTAAGAAAAATATTTTAATTTTGTTCTTTTTATTATTTAATATTTTTTATGAGAAAAATTTTCATTAATTTAAAGGTATTTGAATTTATTTATAATTTATTTTTATAATTTATTAATTTTTTATGAAGAAATATGATTATATATTTTTATAAATAAAAAAATATTATACTATTCATTAGAAATATTTTAAATTCATGTATAAATTTTTTGTACGATTTATTTTTATAAAGAAAGATATTATTTATATTAATTTAGTTAATGTTGAGACATTTCTATTTATTAAAAATATTTCAAAGTTTTTATTAGTTAATTTTTTTTTAAGATAAGATATATTCTTATTATTTTATTTCAAATAAAATAATTTTAAATTATTTATGATTTATTGTTATTTATTATTATTTAAAAATAAATAATATTATTTCCTTTTTTATTTATGTATAAAATTTTCATTAAGTATGATTCAAAATGTTCAACTTATTTATAGTTTATTTTGTATTATTTATTAATTTTTTGGTATGGGGGTATTTTTGTCTTTGAGCTATTTTCCCTGCTTATTACATGTCATATCCAAGTCAACCAAACCATATCAACTTATTATATTCCTTGTTTAGAGTTCTTCTTCCCTTCAACCAAACAAAGTAAACTCCATCCATATTAACTATCATATCCAGTGTCCAATCTTTTCCCAGACTATTTTATTCCCTATCTATTTTATTCCAACGAACCAAACACCACATTAGGGATTCAAAGGTCGTACCAAGAGTAAACCATATGATGTTGAATATCCATGACAGTGAATTTAACATCCTAGGCAACATGTCCAGCAAGTAACTGATAGTAAAAATATTGAGAAACTCATGCCAAGAATTACTATAAGCCGGAATAGTGAACGAGGCGGGTTAAGATAACCATTTAAGGCCAAGTTTCTCGAGAGCCCCTAGTGGACAAACATTCGGGGCAGAGCTTTCGTCGACCAAGACCATTTCAACACCATTGCCATTGCAGTTGACATCTTTATAGAGACTTGAAACTTGCATTCCTCGAATTTGATAGGGGGTTTTGATAGGGGGTTTGTCAGCCAGCGCTAAGGCCCATACGGCCTTAACCAAGTCAACGAAGGTGAAATTTGTGGGAACCTCTGTGTCCAACAGTGCACCGTATATGAGGGCCTCCCGGTGTTCGATGGATAACTCCCACCAACAATTTCTACATACACATTAGCAGTTGTCCTCTTAAGCTGGGACCACGCGTCTTCTTGAAGACGGCCTTTCCTTCTATCTTTCTTTTTCTTCCCCTTCCTTCTGATTTTCGGAAGGGGATTCAACTTCTTTTATATCATTCCTTCCTTTTAATTCTCTCTCAAAGCTGATGACGTAAAAATGTGAGCACCGCCTGTGACTCCATCCACTTCCTCTTCCTCTCATTTTTCCTTGCTGGATTCATTCTAGAACGTAGAATCTAGGTGCTTTAGTTCCAATCTATTTGTTCAACTTGTCACCCTTTTGGGGTTCCTAAGATCTTCGTCCCATTTGTCCAGGGTTTGGATATCAAACTTGAGGGGAAAATAATGCTGGCCCTCTGGTTAACTGATCGAAATACTTCCAATGGACATTTCATGTATCAGGAACGTGTTCGTCTTTACACTCAGGCTCTAAAAAATCCAACTTTCTACTGCCGATTAAATTATACACTTCATGTCTAAGCAACACATAGTTTTACGTGGCTTAAGAACCAAATTTATAAAAGTGCAGGACCTCCTCGTATTGTCCCTCCTCCCCTCTCTTTTATGAACCTAGGAGATGCCATTGTCTCAGCCAAAAGGGCCACCACATAGCTCCGGCCTCCTACCACTTGGAGGACGATGTCAGCTAACACTTCGTCAATGTGAGTCGGGAATTTAGGAAATAGGAGAGTTCTGAATAGCAAGAGTAAAAACCCATGAGTGATGTTTACGTGAAAAGTGTCATCCTTGGGATTTTGTTCCTTCAAGCCCAACCAATTCAAAAGATTTTCTATCAAGAGGACTTTCCCACCATTATTTTTAAGCTCAATTGCTATGTTTGATTTTCTAACCCCCGAGAGGCATGAGAGAGTAGTTATATCACTTGTAACGATGTTCCGTTCGACGATCCCCTGTTTCCAGTTGGGGCCTGCTAAAAGGACTTGGTACTCTTCAACTATTGGAGTTGTCTCTGCTCCATTAATCGCGAAGATGGTATGCTTTTTATGCCAATGTCCTGCTAGAGCTCCAAGTAGGTTACAGTCAACCTGGAAGTTTGCTAGGAGTGTCACGTCTCCTATCAATTCCCGTATGCGAGCTTGCTCTCTAGGACGCATGGAACTCCATAAGTGGTTGATGGTTTCGGCGGGGCAGGATATGCGATCAATTTATAGACAAGCAAGTCGGGACTCCAATCCTTACCAAAATAGGAAATTAAGCGACTTTAAAACGTTACATCAATATGAAGGGCATACCTACTAGGTTTTGTATAGGAAAACATGATGCAGATGCAATAATTAACATCAGTTCACTAATAAGATAAAGTACATGTACACTAGTTCCAATTCGATTCGTGGAAAAAAATAAAAATAAAAATACAAAAGAGAGGCCCACTTAACCTAGAATAAGCCAATGTAAAGGCTTGCTTGATAAAATATATCAAAAAAATATAAAGGAAAGCCCATCTAACTTAAAATAAACTAACCTAGGGGGCCACAAAATATTTGTGAATCAAAATTACAAAAGAAGAGCCCACCTATCCTAAGGAAAGCTATCCTATGGGCTCGTTAATTGAAAAATACATCAAAATTATAAATACAAAAGAAATGTCCACTTAACCTAAAATAGAACTAACCGTAGGGCCTTATTCAAATTACAATCGTAACAGATGATTGGAGGCTTGATGCTATGCATTTGGGTCTGGTTCTAAGGATAGGTGTTATCTAAACGTCCAGGCTCCTGATGGCAGTTTCCTCTCCCTTTTGAATTGTTGAACTTGTGAGCAGAGCGACTTTCAGGGCCGTAACGTCGGTCTCGGAGCGCTCCTTCCGTGCCCCTACTCGGAATCCCTCTATCTAACCTAAGAGGTCCCTAAGATTGCCCCATGTCTGAGCGTTTTGGATCGTAGAATTCTGATGCAATGCAATATGCAAAAATGAATAACATCAATTCATTAACGAAAAAAATTGTATAAAATATATCAGCAAAATAAGGGAAGAATGAAATGAGATGTCTAATTGCCAAGCCTTTGAATCCCACTTAGTTGCTATGACCGATAGTTTTTACTTAGATTCTTCACTTTTTATTCTAAGAGGAGTCTCTGTGTCTAGAATGAGTTTGATCATTTTCTTGGGGACATGGTTCCAAGTATTTCTTTTCGAGCTAAAATGAGATGTCTACGTGGGATCAAAATGAGTCAATCTGCATGAGTCTGCTGCGCCTATCAGTTAAAATTGACTTCTTTTCAATTGCTTGTATCTAGCCTCCATATAAAGAAAAAGAAAAATATAGAGCTTTTATAAGAGTAAAAAAAAAATCCTTTCTTTAGTTTGTTACCGTGAAACCCAGTGATGGGGAATTATAGGACAAATCATGTAAAGAGTAGTTTTTAAAAATATTTTCTTATAAGTAATACTAATCTTAATTTAAGAGAAAATTATTACCTTAATTTTAAACAAAAATAATTTTTATCTATTTGTAAGTACTTGATAAGGGAAAATCAAGTAGAATATGTCGCACAAGAATTTCATTTTATATTTTAGTATTTCACTTCACTTTGTTAATAAATAAAAAATATAATTTTTTATTTTTAAAATTGGAAGAGTTTGGCTTGATTTGATAAATAAATGAAACTATAGGATTTATTCTTAAAATTTAAAAAGTTTGGCTTAATTTGAGAATGAAATGAACATGTGATTTTATTTTTAAAATTTAAAAAGTTTGACTTTTTTGATAATGAAACAAACCACGTACTTTTTTATGCAATTAGCCCTTCATTTTTAAGAGTTTAAAAATATTATTTTATATTATTAGGAAATAGATATAATTGGGATCTTCAAATATATGTTTGATATTATTGTTTTATTTATTTCGTTTATTAGTTGGTTCCATTTCCCTATAAATACGATATCAGCATATGTAATTCATTGAATTGCTCAGTATAATAAAATCTATTGTTTGGCCTATGGCCGCCACATTTATATTTTCTCGATATCCCTATCAATTTCCTATGTTGTTACTTTAAATTTCTTCAAAATATCAAAGTCGATTGATCTAAATGAGTTCGCTGCGACTATTAATTAAAATCGGCTTCTTTTCAATTATGTGCATCGATCACGTGTTCTAGCCTTCGTTTGGAGAAAAAGAACAACAATGAGCTTTTTTTAAATTTGTTACCTGAAACCCGATGATGGAGAATTACAGGACAGATCAAAGATATGGTGAAGCTAAATTTTTCTTTACAAGATGAACATTTTGTAACAACTCAATGTTCATTTTGGGGTGGAGTATTAGAGATGTTATTTGATATTTAAAAAATAGAATATTTAAAAATTAGGTTGTATCAATCAAATATGTTAGCTGGTATTTTTGGATTTTTGAATATCTATTTGATATATTATTTGATAGTATCGGTTTATTTATTTATTAATTAATTTACCTATAAGTAGGCTCTCAATATATGTAATTCATTGAATTGCTCCGTATAATAAAATTTGTGGTTTGTGTGAGCATACTAATTTTCATGGGCTTAAGCCCACCAGTTAAACTCAAGTCCATAATCCAACTGTCATTAGGCTCATAAGAGAAAGGTTGTTAATTTTTTATTCACGACCATAAAATTCGACGTGTGTATATCTCTTCATTTTCCTTTTACAGCATTCTGCCACTAAACTTGATAAAGCACCGGAAAGAGAGAGAACAAGAAATAACATAGAGTGAGGGAGAAGGAGAACTAAAAGAAGAGAAACGGAGACAAATGGTTCGACGAGAGAATGAGTAAGAAAGAAGGGAGGTAATTGCGACCTACTTTGAATCTAGTAGATTTTATTATTTTATGCTATATGATAATTAGTCAGTTCAAGTTAGAAACTACGTTTTAATTGATTGTGTGGCTTTAGGAATTTGAAGACCTAGGAGTCAGTTTAATTGGAATAGAGACGTATTATTTGCTATTTTATAATATTAGGTTTTTTATAAAATAATATTAGACACGGACCCGTGTTACGTATGGAAAGAAAATAAACATAAACAAATGTAAAATACTGAAATGAACCTGTAAAATTAGATTATTTGTTTACAACGTAATGCAATTTAATTCATTTAAAATTTGTTAACTTACAGTAATAAATATAGCTCTCTCAGCTGTCATTAATATACCATGTCAATTTTACCTTTTTCAAGTTTGAACAATTTCAAAATCATTGTGATAGTTTTTTGCTGTTAATATTGAAGATACGAAGTGAGAAGGGATAGTTAATGAAAGATCTTTGCAGTTAAAATCGTAAATATGGAATGAAATGAAAATGGTTAAAATTACTATCTTACTCCTAATCTGAAAGATTTTATAAAGCATATGCATCAATATGCAAATTAGATTAAAGACAAATGTGGAAAACAAAAAAGAAACCAAACTTTCCAAAACATTTGCATATAATAGTATAGTATATAAGATAAAATTAGTTAGTTGAGTGTGAAGGGCTAATATTAATGGGGCGGTTGTTTTAGTTGTGACTTAAAATTATAAATAGTGATACTATGAATTTACCTGTTAAATTACAAAGCTAAATCAGTCAATTGAGAAAAACATATAAAACTCTTCATTTGTACATAGGATAATGTTATACAAGTCATTTTTAATAAATTATTAACCTAAAGATTTTGGCTTTATAGTTGAGGAGTCTAGACAGGTAAATTAACTAATTATGTGTTAGCTTTAGTGATGTTGTTTAGTGACAAGAAATAGGGTTAATTTATTTTAGGTATATTGATGAATTGCTAATTGGTGTAAAGAAATTGTTAACGGATTCTACTTCTGTTAGTACCACAGTTGTAAATTGATTGGATAAAATAGTTTATATGACCTTAAAAAGAGGAAGTTTTGAGTGCATCATAGACCATTATTTATTATAATATAACATATTCTCGTTACCTTTCTCATGCTCCTTAGGCAGGAACCAAGGAGATTGAGAGCATATATTCAGATGCTTAATGACACAAAAAATTATTTGTGACATTGATTATATTATTTTCTATTATGAAATTATATAAATATATAATACCAATTGATATATATGATATGTGGTACAGTAATTGGTTGAATGTGTGACTGAAGTGTGACTGGTAGATTTATATTAGTCATGTGATTCAGTGGATGGTTCTATGAATTAGCACTTGCGACTCAAATGTGATTGGTCGATTCGTCTGTGCTGAGAATCAGCGTTTGGATATGCGAACAGTGATTCTAATTGTATTACGGAGATGATTTGATTATATTATATTAATTGTATTAATTGAGTATATTCACGGTGACCGCTAAGCCGACGGAATAGAAATGTGCCAAAAAAAAAAAAGAGAAAACAAAAGTGGAACTAAGAGATTAATTTACCACTGGTCTCTAGCGAGGTGTAAAAGTAATATAATTTAAAATTGCTCTTATTGTCATTGGTAGCCATGTGGACTGTAGTATGCAGATGAAGAACAACTAGAGATTGTGAGGAAGCTATATATTGACTGAATATATTAGTAGTTAGATTTTTTTTTATGACCGAGGCATCCGGGCTCTATGAGCCCGACTAGAGGGGCCCCTGGGGGCGGATCCAAGAGCCCTCCTCAGGAGACGCGCAATAGCCCGCAAACCACGTCTCTCGGGTAAACCCCCACCCTTGAGGGGCTTGAACCTAGGACTATGGATGTCCTATGCCCAAACCACTAGGCTACCTCTTCAAGGGCTACTTGTAGTTAGATTATATTGTTTATATTAATTAGTTTGAATATTTATATTATTTGTAATATACATTGTGATTCAGAAATTTGGTATAATTTTCTAATGTTTAATTTGAAAATTTTCTGAGATGTTATGATAGGCTAATGTTTTCTGGTTTGAAAATATGATAATACTAGGAAAACTCTACCGGGTTTTCGGGTCGTGACAGTTTGACTTATGTCCACCATGTTTATATTTTCTCGATATGCCTATCATTTATCTCGGTTATTATTTTAAATCTCCTTATGGTATCGAGAGCAGTCTGCACGAGTCTGTTATGACTATCAATTAAAGTCGGCTTATTTTCAATTATGTGCATTGATCACGTGTTCTATCCTTTTTCTAAAGAAAAAGAAAAATGAAGAGCTTTTATAGGGGTAAAAAAACTCTTTTTTTTTCAATTCGTTACCATGAAACTCGGTGATGGAGAAATACAAGACATGTTAACCCAAGATATGGTGAAGCTGAATTTTTCTTTACAAGATTAACATTTCGAAAAAACTCCATCTTCATCTTGAGGAGAGTGTTAAAGATATTATTTTATACTATTAGAAAATAGAATATTTAGAAATCATATCTATCAATTAGATATGTTAGTTGATATGTTTGGGATTTTTGAAAATATCATATATGTTCAGTAAAATTATATACATAAATATCTGTTCCAAAAGTACAAGTCATTGAACACAACCAACATACCCTACTGCTAAGCTTATGGATAGGGATGGCAATTTGACCCGGATTCGAGAGACCCGTCTCGCCCCAGCCCTCTTTGGGGCGACAACACAAGTCAGGGCGGCCACTGCCCCGCTCCGTCCCGTTCTTATTATACATAATATTTTATTATATAATTATATATTCTAAAATTAATTTTACTTAATTTATGAATACTTTTATCCTAATAAATTGGATAATAATTATTTTATTTTATCAAAATTGTGTAAATTCTTTATTTGTTTAAGTTTATTTAAGTGTTAACCATAAAAAATAGCATCTCACCTCTCCTCTCCTCCCTTGTATAGATGACACCAATTTATGATGAATTTGAGAAATAGAACTGAATTGAGTCAATTGTCATCTGCCCCTATTTGTCCTCTTTTCCAATAAAATCAAATCCTCTCTTTCCCTCATCTTTTTCCTATCCTTTCCTCCTAGCAGCTTTCCCTCCCTCTCTTCATCCATCCCTCCCTCCCAACAATCCCCTCTCCCGCCGACGCCCGTCCTCCCCATGCCATCCCCGCCCGTCCTCCTAGTGCCGCCTATCCTCCCGGTGCCGTCCCCGCCTTCCTTTCTCTCCCAGTGCCATCACTACCATCTCCTCCATCCATCCTTCCTAGCAGCCCCCTCTCCCGGTGCTGTACCCATCGCTGCCCCTGTCCGTCCATTGTTCTGTCTCGGTGAAGCTCCATCCCTCGATCTCTGTCTTCCATCCCTCCCCGGTGCTTAAGGCATTCTACTTCAAGACTAATTTCTTTAATACCAGGACCAATTTATCTCGCACCAGGACCAATTTATCTCACATCGGGACCAATTCATCTGGGAAGGAAAATATGCTTCATTATCACATCTGACTAAGGCATTGTACATTGGGACCAATTTATCTCACACTCGGACCTATTTTTCTCACACCGGGACCAATTCATCTAGAAGGAAATAAGATTCGTCATATCTGACAAAGCCACTATACACCAGGACCAATTTATCTCACACCTGCACCTATTTATCTCACACAAGTGACCAATTCATTTGAGAACGAAAATAGGATTAATCATCACATTTGACTAAGGCATTGTACACTAGAACTAATTTATCTCACACGGGAACCTATTTTTCTCACACCGGGACCCATTTATCTGACACCGGGACCAATTCATCTGAGAATGAAAATAGGATTCGTCATCACATCTGACTAAGGCATTGTACATCGGGACCAATTCATCTCACACCGGGACCAATTCATCTGAGAAGGAAAATATGATTCGTCATCACATCTAAATAAGGTATTGTACACCGAGACCAATTTATCTAACGCGGGGACCTATTTTTCTCACACCGGGACTTATTTATCTCACATCGGGACTAATAGCCAGGATATGAATTAGGATACGATTATTGTTGCGTAGATGATGCCCGCAGGTATACGTGTCGTCAATAAGTAATATAGAATGAGTAGAGTATCGTTCCCTCAGAGATTCTTCCACCAATCACTAAACTACCACAATTGGATCCAAGCCAAGTAAATCAAATAAAGCGAGTGGGGTGCATGTAGCAGAAAAGATAGAAACTAAACAAACATAAATTTATCAGTAAAAAGCTCCTAAGGTTCACAATTTCCCCAATTCTAGTTTTAAGCAAAGATCCTTCTGTCACACGATTAATTCTGTCATGTTATTAGCCTAGGGTTCTAGGGTTTCCCCACTTCCATC
>JAOYND010105887.1:0-10575 GCA_025802135.1 Lagerstroemia fauriei | reverse complement strand
CTTAGGCCACGCAAAAAAGTTCGTGCTAAAAGTGAGAATTTGGTCAAAGTACAGGCACAATTAGGTTATTAGCCCTAAAAAATAAATTAGAATTATAAAAATTTATCCTAAATTAGATCGCTTAATTATGAAACGCATGGATCATAGACATATATTTGTAAAGTTATCGTAATGAGAATAAAAAATGATAGGTTCCAACAGGGTACCCGGAATCTGTGGTATACCACAGGTTCCAGGTAGAGTCTGGTTCCTAATTCCACAGGGTAGGGTCTAGATCCAAAAGTTAGGAACTGGTCCTATATATGGTAGGGTCCGGGTATTATGAAAAATATAGGGTACGCTGACCCAATCACTACTAGGAGAAACACCAAACAACACCTATTTTTTGTGTTCATCTTCCCACAGCTCCTATTGGTCAGTTGCAGTGTCATGAATCTCAAATCTCTGCAGTAGAATCCATTTTCAAATTTAAACTTCCTAACCGTTTCGATTAAGATCTTGATGGCAAGTTTGAGCGTATAACTTAGTTACTCGGTGACGCTGAGGATCGAGCTCAAACTTGACCTTTTCAGAATATGCCAAGTCCGTGGTTTCCATTTTGATTAAGTTTAGTTTCCAGGTATTTCGAAAGCAAGCTTTAGATGATAGCTTGTATGCTCTTCCTCTTCTGTGATTTGAAGACCATTGGAGCTCAGATTCCAATCACCAACGGGGCGAATAGTTTGTAGAACCATCAGCACCTTCTTCCAGATTTGCCTGCCATCACGCAAGAGACAAAGAGGTGGTTCAATCTCATCCTGACCCAACTAAAGCCATGTCCGCTCACAACTATTTAACATCGTATTAGAGTTAGCTTCCCACGTGGGCTGACACCTCACCAGCCCTGATTGTAGAACTTGTGATCAACTAAATCCGAGGCTGGAAGAAAAATACACAGCTCGTGGCCAGTTGTCCCAAACTTGTTAACCCGAGGATGGAAAAAGGAAGCCTACCTTCGTGGTCAGTTGTCCGCCTCGTCCAAGTATGGAAGAAAAATGATCCACCCAAGGTCCGTTTGTTGAAAGCTGTTATTCAAGGTAAATGTCAAGCGTAAACTCGTTGTCATGTGAGGACGGTCATTGAGAAATGAATCCCACATCAAAGAGATCATATATATATATATATATATAGAATCCTGGTATATAAGAGCAATTAGATGTCACCACCTATCAAGTTAGACTTTTATGTAGATATGACCCTAATCTCTTATAGGCCCGGTGAAAATTTTACATTCGTGAATCTCCATCTCATCTCTAAAGAGCTAACGATGCATGTGATGTCAAGGGTTTTGTTTTTACCATTCTAATTTTTTTTTTTTGGAGCGCAATCAGTCCAGTATTGATATATGACCTGTGAACCAGTAGTTTAGTTTAGCCCACACTGTAGTCTTGGTCTTATGGGGGTGTAAGACTCTTTCCAAACGACAGCTATAGTGAATTTACGCTTGACGTACTTTAAGAAAGTGTCATTTATCATGAGTAATATTGTCAAATGAGACTCTTGAGCATGTGTGCCTAGTGACCTAGTGGTCTAAAGTCCACTCCCATATAATTTAGTGAAATAGATGTCACAGGTTCGAGTCTCATTTCAAGCAATCTTGCTAGAAGAAACTCTTGACCTTGTGCTTTGGAGGATTAAACTATACTAAATATTCGGTGGTGTTACGTTAACGGGACCAGTGGCAGTAGTGGTTGTTCAGTTCGTCTGATATGTTCGCGATTGAACACAGAAAAGCCTGAACAGTATGTAGTAGGGTAGCTGAATCATCGCAACTATCACCTTCTTTTTAGTGATAAAAAGATTTTTTTTTTGGCTCGAAAATTCTCAAATTCCTCTCCGCGAGGATTTTTCCGATAACCATATCCAGTTTGCGGCCCCTCCAATTTATAGGGTTGTGAAACTCAAGCCAGATCTGCTCTTAGCCAATTTATTCAGGTTTGTCCAACATTTCAATTATATGACAATTAGAAATTTGACATTAATGATAGAAAAACTACCTAAAAACATGTTTTATTCATTTATTGTAAATACGATGAAATTAAATTATCAACAGCATAAAAAGAAAATCTTATAGTGAGTCTATACACGTGCTTTGTTACAAATTAAATCAATTACACATATTGAAACGACAGAACAAATTAAAAGAAAATTTTTTAAAAAATTCAGCCGGCCAATTTTGTTTAAAAGCTTGCCGTCACTGTTTTCCAAGGTAAAGTGACTAATTAGGTAGAATTAATAAAATTATTACAATTATTAATAATTATGATAATTAATCCCGTAATTAGTACCCGCCTACCGCAACTCGATTTGATACTTTCTAATTCCACGTGACGAGATAAGATTGTCAAAGAATTTCTCCTCCTGTACAAGGCACAGAAAAGGGTCATGGAATGGATGTCTCAAAGTTGCAGAAGCCATGACGGCGTACATGAAATTAAAGTACCTTCAAAGCCCACTACAAGAGAGAGGCACTGCTGTTTATGAATGGATATCAATGACAATGAGTCCATTGATCCAAGCTGCAATTTCATTTTGCCGGTCGATCGGGATGTTGCAACCTTCCATTTTGATCTCTTTCAATTCCTTCAGATCCCCAAAGGAACCAGGCAACTCGTCGAGGGCAGAAAATGATATATCCAGTTTAGACAACGATTTCAGTTCACCAAAAGAGCCCGGAAGCTTCTTAATGCAGTGACAGCTTCCCAGAGAGAGATGCTCAAGCTTCACGAGGCCTCCAAAAGAACCGGGCAATTCGCTGATCAATGTGCCCGACAGGTCCAACTCGCGCAATGATTTTAGGTAACCGAACGAGTCTGGAAGCTTCTTAATGGGGCAGCTTCTCAGGTAAAGGCGCTCAAGCTTCTCGAGGCCTCCAAAAGTATCGGGCAGTTCTAGCATGTAGTCGGCAGCCGGTGGATAATTCCGTATTGTGAATGACAGATCCAATTCAGACAACGATTTCAGATCACCGAACGAGTCTGGGAGCTTCTTCTTGATGCTGGCACAGTTTCTCAGGCGAAGGCGCTCGAGCTTCCTAAGGCCTCCAAAAGAATCGGGCAGTTCCGTAATGCTTGTCATCGACAGATCCAATTCAGGTAGCAATTTTAAATTACCAAATGAGTCCGGAAGCTTCTCCATGTCAAAACACCCTTGCAAGTAAAGGCGCTCGAGCTTCTTAAGGCCTCCAAGTGAATCAGGCAGCTTCTTCATCGACATCGTCTTGGTTAGATTCAATTCGATTAAGGATTCCATGTTCCCAATTGCCTCCGGAAGCCACTGAAGGCAGAACAGACACGACAGTGAGAGCCGTCTGAGTCTCCTTAGATTCACAATGGTGATCGGTAGCTCGCGAACCGGTGTGCTATCCAATACGAGCTCTTCTAACATCTCTAGAGAACCGATTTCTTCTGACAAACTTATAAGAGATCTGCAGTCCTTCAAGCTCAAGTGCTTCAAGCACTTCAGCTCGTCGATGGACCTGTCGATTTTCTCCAACTTCAAGCAATGGTCGAGTATTAGCCTCTCCAGCTTCACATATGCTGATAGATCAGGTAGCTTTTCTATTTCGCAGCCGGAGAGATCGATGACTTGTAAACTCAGTTCTGCTCCCTGAGAAAAGTGAGACAGAAAACACACGAGCATCCATGTGTCAAAATGTCATATCAAACACCAGTACGTAAAAGCCTTTATAATTTTTCAGTGAGTCGAGTTTACGAATGTACGTACCTTGATGTTGTTCCATCCATTCCAGTTATCGGTGATGCCGCTCCGTGAGAGATCGAGAACGGCTAATTTATCGAACTTCAGAGTGACCAACTTGAGTGTGGGAGGACAGATTTGCCACGACAACCATCTCAGCTTCGCGAACTCAAAGTACCCCATGATTTTCGGACCGCACAGTGCAAGGAATCTCAGATTCCTGCTTGGATTCCTCAAGTGCGTGCTCAAAAGAATCGAGCTTTCCATATAGTAGTCGATATCAGATAAAATAGATGGAACTCTGATCAATGATCCGCGCCGCGACTGAGAGAAGGAAGTTATCGTTCAGTAAGTAAGCAATAAGAAAATCTCGAGATTGCCTGTCTAGTTACAGATACTACTGCCCACCTCTCTCTTCCTCTTCCGAAGGTATTCTAGGCTTTCGACTTCATTAACTGTAGCTTCATCGCATAGCTGCAGCACTTCGATTTTTCCCGTGCCCTGCAGGAGGAGGAAGAAGAGATCGATTGAGTTCAATAGTTCGGAAAACAAATAACAAGAGGATAAATTTTTGTTCTGATTATTCTCTCGCGATTTTTTCATGTAGTTACCTCTTGTCTCTCAAGTACGCCGAGTGCCTCTTTGGGATCCCATAGCCGACTACGCTCTCCAAGATCCATGAAGTTCTCCATGGAAACTATCTCCCTTCCGAGTGCCCTGACATCATCGTGCATCCAGAACATGCCGTCGCCATCCACGACTTTTACCAGCAACTGGGAACGCAGAACCTCTATCCCGATCTCCGGATGAAAGCCGCAGGATCTCCACATGCAGACTGCATACGCTCTTTTCAAGTTAGCAGGCAGGCAAGCGATATCCAGGAATATTTGCTTGGTTCGGAAGTCCAGGCCTTGGTAGCTTAGCATCAGCACCTTTTGGATGTCGTTCTTCGCCATCTTCGCCAGACTACTCCGCTTCTCCTCCCACTCTTCCCTGTCCTTACTGCAGAGGTGTGAGCCTATGGTCTCGAGAAGCAAAGGGAGACGCCCAACGGCCTTGACGACTTCCTTCGAGATGTCGAGGTAATCGGCAGGAGGAAACACCTTCTTGAAAGCGTGGATGCTGAAGAGCTGAAGCGCCGCATCGAAATCCATCTCCTTCATCTCCATGATCCATACCGGTTTGGACCCGCCATTGCCACCGGCTCCTTCCAACCTCTCTTGGTTTTCCAGCACACGCACGTCTCTTGTCGTGATGATTATCCTGCTCCCAGAGCGGAACCAGCTCGAGCTCCCAGCGAGGCACTCGATCTGCTCCTTCCCGTCCACATCGTCGAGGACCAGTAGAGTCTTCCGGGACCGGCATATGTCGCTGAGGGCCTTGATCCCGCCATCGGTGTCTGAAATCTGCTCCGACGACCGGTTTGCTTCGAGGTCGGATAGCAGCTTCTTCTGCAGGTGCAGGAGACCGGCGTGCCTGGCTGTTTCCCTGATGTCGGCAAGAAAACTACAGGCTTGGAAGGAATGGCAGAGCTGGTTAAACACTGTCTTGGTAAGCGTGCTCTTTCCGCTGCCACCCATCCCGTATATTCCGACGTAGAGTACCCCGGGAGCTTCAAGGTCCAGATTACTCAACAGGTCTTTCGCTCGGTCTTTCATTCCAACCAAGTGATCGCTGACAATCCTGTCTTTGACCTTGAGGTTGAACAAGACCTGCTTAACAATTGACTTGCATAGTTCTCCATGGCTGCCACAACACATTAAGGAGGTAAAAAAACAACTGTTGTGAGGAAGAGAATATTAGGCATTGATTAATATACTATATCAACAATCCATCCCATGAGGTTGACATCTTTCAGCAATATCATTTACTTGAGAAAAATGTACCAATTTGATCATAAACCTAATACAAGAATAAGAAATGAAGAGAAATAAATGGGTATACAACTTTTACGGTGAGATCCGAACTCAGACCTCTAGGTTGTGAGTCGGAGTTTTATGCCTCTAAGGCCACATCCTCGAACCTCTTTCTTACACAAATTTAATCCTCATCCTTCCTTTTTTTCCTAGGGATTTGGCGTGGTTTTCATCTTGGTTAGGGATTTGGCTTGGTTTTCTTCTTTGTCGGGTGCACTTTTCCCGGCATGTTATGTATTAGGTGGTTTTCTTCGGGATGTGAGAAAATTTTTGTTATCTGTTCTTCCCTCATGAGATAAAATGGTTTGAGTTTGGCTGTGGTTGTCTGCTCCCAGAGTAACTGTGTAATGAGTATATCATGTAATAATATTAACGTGGTATGACAAATCAATAAGATTATACCGTTTTAAGATTTTTTGAAAAAAAATTCTAAAAATAAAAAATAACCAAATAAATAACGGAATTTTACTGATTACTTTTCTCATGCTTCTATGGTTGTCGATTAATATTGGTTGAGCCTTCCTCCCAGTAGAGTTCCACACAATTTAGACTCACGTCCTATCCACTAACCTAAGTTCTAGAGGTTAACAAAGAAAGAAGAAAGTATAGATACTTTTTTTTAGTGTGAACCACTAGTATCTAGAAGTCCAATGGGTTCAGACTATTCCAATTCGGGCCTGGAGGATCCACTAAGGGTAAAACTCTCACAAGGTAAATTCTTTCCATTCACAAGATTCGAACCTGGAATCTTGCTAACGGAAAAGATGTGCTCTACCACCTCAACCAATCCACTTTGGCTAAGTTTGTTATTTCATTTCCAACAATTGGAGCAAAAATCTTTTGTATAGCAGTATCACCATGTGTGTGGTACCATCAACTAATAGATTTTAGCAATTTTTAAGATTTTATTAAAAAAATAAAAAATAACTTTAAAAATAAATAAATATTATTAATTGGTATCACCACGTAACCACTATCACGTGATGAGAGTTGTATATGTAAAGCTTTCTTCATAGCTATTGCTTCCCCTCCGTTCCCACTCGTCCTCTCACTTCTTTTTATTTTTCCACACATTTATAAAAATTTAATAATACAATAATGAATATGACTAAATAATTTATATTCTTATATAGTAAAATAGGGTTACAAACCCCTCATCCAGCCTTTCACGCAGCAGCCTTTTAGATTTTTTTTTTATTTTTTAATATATATAAGAGTGATGACATAAGATATTAAAATTATAAAATGTTACCTACTTATCTAGTATATTCTTAATTAAATTTTCAGTATTTTTATTATTTTTAGATAAGATGATACAATGTTTAGTAAAACATAATTTGATAAACATGTCAATATTGTAAAAAAAAGAGCAATCTCAGGCTGACCATTTTTTATATTATCAATGATAATTTTTCTTTGACTGAATATACTAATATGACAATTTTATAATTATCTATAAATATATACATTAAATGCCAACCCCATTTTTACTTCATCGGATGAGTACAAGGTACAGCTGGTTCTGATTTTGGTTCCATGGTCCCTTGGAACCGGCCCTAAACCTTCCTCTAAATGGTTCAAGGGCGGTTCGGAACCGGACGGTTCCGATTCGAAACCACGGTTCTGTCTGGTTTAGAACCGACTGGTTTCATTGCTATTAAAATTAAATAAAATATGATTTATATAACGAGTTCTTTATGTAAATTACAATTAAATTCTTGACAAGTGTAAAATTTTTATAATTATTGATGGTCAATTAATTCTACACGTGTTAAGATTTGAAAGGTCATTTACACAACGAACTTATTTGTATTTCGTATCACACAATAAATATCTAAAATTGAACATGTGTCTGGGAAAAGAAAAAAAAAAGAAACCTAAAGTCCTATGGTGGTAGGCCTGCGTGTAGGGCGGGTGGGAGGTGGTTAGGCCTGCGTGTAGGTGGAGAAATGGGATTAGGCCTGTGTGTACTAGACCTGCTATCACAGTGACAGCCTGATAGGGCAGAACGATTCAATTTTTTTTTTTTTACTTTTTCCGCAGGTTCCGGTTTTTGAGAAAAGTGAAATCAGTCCTGAACCTTAAGCCTCACGGTTCGAGGTCGGTTCCTAGCCCAAACAGGCCCGTGGCTAGCACTAGGTACAACGAGTATCATGTGCACATCATGTCTATCATTAAAAATTAATATATCATATTTTTATTCATAAAACACTTTATAGTTGAATGATAAGTAATGGATGAACAAAACTATGTATCACAAGTATGATAACAATTTTTACACTTTTCTTATTAATTTTAATGCACATATCATTTTCTTTAAAAAAATTTTATTTTCACAGCGAAGCGCCGAGTTTTACCCTAGTATTTGCTAAAAGAAACAGTTGATCCCATTTGTCTTAAAAAAAGATCAGAACAAAAATCAATACTTTTTCGTTTACTTTATTTATCGAAACATATCACGCCTTAAATTATTTTTAAGATTTTATAAAAAAAATTTAAAATAACTGAATTTTATTAATTTACGATACTATATAAAAACTATCACGTGAATACACCCGTAAACTCTCTCCGAGAAATGCCAGCATTAATCATAAGTAAACATGAAATTGTGGAGAAGAATAACAGGATTGCATCCAAGTAAGAGTACGTACATACCCCTTGTCCTTTACTTCCCATCCTTTAATCCCACCAGCCTCATGAAAAGCATTCTCCTCCTTGGCTTCTGATGGATCTTCCCAGCCGCTGACCTCGAGCACTTCCTCCAGTGCCTTCTCCCACTTCTCCTTCTCAGCTTCTTTCTCGTGCCTGCGATTCAACACACCACGGTAAAGATCCGTTTTGAGCTTGACATCTTCGGGAGTCACATCATAAAAGACGGGCAAGATCTTCTTCTTCTTCTCCACCATCTCCGCCAGTTCGCGGAGGCACCACTTGCTGGAAGCGTAATCCTTGGAGAAGATGGGTATGCAGACAACGGACTTGTTGATGGCCCTAAGGATTTCTTGAATCCTTTCGCCGGGTCGGAGCTCCTCGTTGTCTCTGAAGACACGGACTCCCTCGTCCACCAAGAAATGGTACAGGCAGTCGGTGAATCCCTGTCGAGTATCCGAACCCCTAAAACTCAGGAATACCTGATAGTCAGCTCCCAGGACCGTGGCTCCCATCTCTATGCGCACGAGTTATTGGTAGATTATCTTGGAGGGATTTGAGAGGGTGATGGTACGTGGAAACTGAAGGGTGAAGAGAATATATAACAAGGAAGAGGAGACAAAGCCAAGATGTGGTGGCAAGTAAGGAATAGCCATCTTTGCTTGGAGAAGGAAAGGAGACAAGCCAAGATGTGATACTAAGTAAGGAATAATTTTCTTTTACCACTGAAAGAAAAGAATAATTTTTTTGCTAGGAGAAGGAAATGGTATCTTTTTCGGTTCTTCACCCATCCAATTTATTTTGGACTTTATTCTTCCATGAAATAAAGTGGATGGATAATGATGAGAGTAGGGCCACAGAAAGGTGTACTTCCTATGAAGTAGATCAAATTGAACATAGGATGTTGTGCTGTTAGTATTGTCAATGTTTAATATCAGTCTTTAGAAATAATGTCACATCGAATAATTAAGGTATTGAAATTTAATTTATATAAGAATTAAATATCATTACTTAATATATTAGACTTTTAGATGGAAACGAACTAAATCAGAGCGAAAATTTTGTAATATGATAGGATTTTTTTTTATTAACAAGGGTCGAGTCTTCAAAATACAGGGAAGCCAAAGGGGAAGTAATTCCCAAGATTGACCCCTTACACATTGCACTCTGGATCCGCCTCCGACAGTGCATTTTGGAAATAAAATGATATCGAATTGAAGTAAGGCAGAGTAAATATTTAGTAATAAGTTTGTTACATAAATCTCTCTAGGTCTTGACATTTGTAAAGTATTTTTTACCATTTTCGATAACATTTATCTGGAGACTTCTATATATCTTGATTTTATACCATCATTCAGTCGGTGTCCCCAACCAACGGGAGTTGGTCCGAGTGGTAAGCAGCTCGGCGCCGCTTAAGGAGGTCTCGAGTTCGATACCTCATGTACGCAGACACCCCCCTTGGGAGCCTCACCCACCATTACCAGGTGTGCGACCCGGGGCGACGAACGGATTAGTCAAGTATGGTTGGCTGAAAGATGCCATCTCACCGCTGGTGTGGCCTACTTGGATATCGTGGCTGGCGCAAAAAAAAAAGTCGGTGTCCCCGACGTATTATGTTATTTCACTTGCAAGTACTCGAGTGCATACCAAATGACTAGTAACTACACATCTTTGAATTTGAGTTACCTTGTAGAGGGGCTCTCCAGCATATGGAGCTGAGAATGATCTGGCTTGTCTTGAGTACTTTTAGATGTCATTTACCATCTCAAAGAAGACCAGCAAAGCAAAACAAGGTGTGAGCCCATGGACTTACCCCACAAAGCCCAATTAGAACCAATTAAGCCCCTTTATGAAATATTTTCTATTTTTTTTCTTTCCTTATCTTCTGCCGCCTGCCATGAAAACCCCATGAATATATCCACTCCTTCTTTTAATTTTTTCTCATTCTACCATTGTCAAAAGACACCGAAACAGAGAGCGAGACGTAGAGAAGAAGAAGAAGAAGAACTGAGACGGAGAGATTGGGCACACACAGGTAAGGAGGAAAAAAAATAAACATGATGTAAATAAGACTCATTTCAAATTTAGTAAATTTTATTACTTGATAGTATATTATAGTTAGTATGATTTGTATAGATAAGTATGGATACTTGTGAGCCCATGGACTAAGCCTGTCAAAGGCCCATTAATTTGTTTGGAGCCCAATTAATATTTTTTTTCTCCCGTACAAACCCCACGTACATATCCTCTTCCCTTTCACTTTATAGCATTC